>PVJX010001157.1:0-178006 GCA_004027295.1 Dolichotis patagonum | reverse complement strand
TGTTTAATTCTACCCTTTTGATATAATTGCATGTATATTTGCATGGGTAAGATGGATGACCATATTGCTGTTTTTGTCAGATTGTGGAGCAGAACTGTTAACAGTCTCACTGTTTGAATGTCTACTTTACATGTTTTAACTTTGTAAATTGAACAACTGTTTCCAAGAAGTCAGTATGTAATTTGTCAAGCAATAATTTCTTAGGTTTTTTTTGTTGTTGTTCTTCTCCTTTTTTCCTTGGAATACTGTATTGTTGCTACCCTTTATTCTGTTTTGTTTTGTTTGTTTTTTTCTCTTTAAATAAATTTTAAAAAAAATAAAAGAAAGGCTGGGCACCTCTCAAGAATACACAGAGAGAAGAATGGAGGAACAGGAGAGAAACATTTAATGAAGAATACAAAAAAAACCTAGAATTAATGAAGCAAATTCAAAGAGATTATCAGGAAACTAAAGACTCCATAGAAAGCTGGTAAAACTGCTTGAAAGAAACCAAAGATATACTATCAAAAATTGAACTCAGGCTTGCAATGTGTGATCATGAAAGGGAAGATCTCTTAAAAATAACAAGGGAGCAGGCAGTAACTATACAAAGACTAGAAGACATCAAGAGGATCTATAACTTAAGAATAAAGCATGTGAATGAAGAAGCAGGAGTCAAAACAGAGGAATTGCAAAGGCTATTCACAGAAATGATTAAGGAAAATTTCCCAAGCATAGAAAAAGGAAATGATATGCAGATGTATGAAGAACAGAACTCCAGCCACCGACAACCAAAACAGAGCTATACCTAGACACATAATAATCAAGATCCCAGAAATTCAATCTAAGAACAGAATATTAAAAGCCATCAGAGAAAACAAACAGATCACCTATAAAGGAAAACCCATCAAAATCATGGCAGACTTCTGGACACAGACCATCAGGTCAAGAAGAGCTTGGAGTGAAGTAATTCAAGGCCTGAAGGAGAACAACCTCCAGCCCAGATTGATGTATCCTGCAAAACTCTGTCTAGAAATTAATGGAGAAGCAAGATGCTTCCATGACAGAGAGGAACTGAGAGAATGTGTGACCTCCAATCCAACCCTACAAAAAATACTGAAGGACATTTTAGAGAGAGAGAAAAAGAATATGAGCATTTCAGGAACAGTGTCAGAGAGGCCTCAGTGAAAGGGGCAGACAGTGGAGTGGAACAGAAAAATAAACAACCAATGGCAGAAAAACAGAATAGCAGAAATAAGGCAGAGAGGATTGGCTGTAATCTCTAATATAGATGGCCTTGAAATATTAACAGAGAGAAACACAGGCAGACTAGATTAGGCGATAGGGTCCATTGAGAGGCTCTATATAAGGAGGCAGTGGAACCCAAAACAAGCAGTGCACTCTATGGGAGTGAAAGGGGAGGAATTGTCTAAAAAAGGGAGGCAGAGGATATTGTTAATTGGGTAACAAGATTTAAAATTTACATTATTCTCATCACTCTGCTTGGATGGATTACATGCTGTTCCAGTTTGTCTACTTACACTAGACTTGAGGACATGGTCAGCTATCCCAAAAATAAGAAGACATATTATGGTAATCATCCCTAATTTCCTATCAACTTAATCTGAAGCCCTTTATAACTTATACTGTCTTATTATGACTGATCTTATTTGAATCTGGTTTGTTAGATTACTACTTTGTATTGACTGATTTTATTTAAATCTGTTATGATGGATAGCATCAAGTCTAAAAGTATAGACAACTACACTGAAGATGACAAGATTCACTAAGATACCCACTCTGCTTTGATTATTACTTGCTTTTGAATCTTATAATGTCTCCAATGCTTCATTTTTATTAATGTTGTTATATACTGCTGAGACATCATGGTAACCATTGTAGATCACCTTGTTTTGTGGTTTTATATGACTTTTTTGCTTCATGCTTTTCTAAGAATTGTTTTGTTTTATCTTGCTTTGTTTTGTTTTTCCCTCTAATACAGAAATGATAGATATACATGTAGAGACTCATGCATGTGCAGAGCTTATAAACAGTTTACAAGAACCAACTATATAACACATGTTGATATGAACAACTACTTTGAAGAAAAAGAGACACTACAGTACCCAGTGCTGATTCCATAATGTCATGATGTGAAATCCAGCAAAACTATCACTTTTTGTTCAAAGTGATTTTAGCTTGCTTTGTTTTGTTTAAGTTCAACACACATGAAGGTATGGACAGCTGTTTTGAGAAGAATGAGAGACACTATTACAGCCATTCTTGGCTTCCCTAATGTCTGGTCTTGAAAGCCTGAAACGCCCTCCTCGTCCTCTCAGATCAATTCCATATTATGTTGTTTCATGTGAATTCCCTGTATGTGACAATATGGACAACTATTTGGAAGAAAACAAGAGTCAATACAATAGAGAGTGAATATCTCTGATTGTCTAGTTTTGAAATTTATGTCTCTTACATTGCTTTCTTGTGAACCGCTTTGTTCTGTTTTGTTGTATTTAATTTTACCCCTTTGATATAATTGCATGTATATTTGAGTGGGTAAGATGGATGACCATATTGCTGTTTTTGTCAGATCGTGGAGCAGAACTGTTAACAGTCACTGTTTGAATGTCTACTTTACATGTTTTAACTTTGTAATTTGAACAACTATTTTCAAAAAGTCAGTATGTAATTTGTCAAGTAATAATTTCTTAGGTTTTTTGTTGTTGTTGTTCCTTTCCTTTTTTCCTCGGAATTCTGTATTGTTGCTACCCTTTATTCTGTTTTGGTTTTTTTTCCTCTTTAAATAAATAAATTTTTTTTAAAAAACTGATCTCTCAATTGATAGTGTAACACAACATGGATAGTTGAAAAGTTATCCAAATAGCACATTTAGATTAATAATATCATTTGTATGGAAATGGAAGCACATAACACATTCCATTTTATGTGTTTTTACCTATGATACAGGTATTAATTTTATTAAAAATTAGAAAACTGAGGCTGAGGCTTTAAGTAATTTTCCTGAGGTCATATGCTGATCACGTAGTCAGGGCTGAGCAGGAATTAATTCCTCAGGCATCACTGCCTCGGCAGGAACCTTTCCACAGAGCTTGGGTGTGCCTGTAAAATGTTTCCTTGGACTCTAGCCCTTCAGGCCCTTGGATGCCCAGGTCTTCACATACCTGGGCTTCCCATCTAAGCCACTTGACTGTAATTTGATCCCTGCAGATACACTCACTGTGAGGATTTATTATTTCCTTTCTGTAAATAATGACCTTTGTTTCTTTTGATTTAGCTAAACCCTAATTACCCTTTAATTCTTTCCTTATAATTATATCTGGATAAGATTCTCTTCTCCTTTGAACAAACATGTTTTTGAAGACTTCCTAGAAGCCAGGGACACTGTTAAGTACTGGAGAAGTTTGTGCTTCTTTCTTTTTTGAGGACATGGGAAACCTTCATTGCTTGGTCACTGATCTCAGTGCAGCCACTGCCTGTAACCAGCTGACTTCCCCTGCCCTAGCCTACCAGATCAACTCACATACACAGCAGTTCCAAGCCAGTATATACCAGAAAGGGAAAGTGAAAGTAGGAGCAAAATGGCTTTCTACACAACAGAGAAAAAATAATTACCTGAAATTGAAATAGGGGCAGATGAGATGGGGTGAGGGGTTCCAAGGTGGGCAGCTTACTCTGGATGATCTAGTTGGTTGGCTTCATGCAATCACACAGATCCTTATATTCTCACCCCAGATCCTGCTTATAGCTTAGTGTGGTATCGCCAAGGGTAGTCAGCCTGGGAAGAATATAGGACTTGCCAACTAGGTCTGCAGGAGTAATTCAGGTGACTGGCATAAAATTGGCAACTGGGGGAATGTCAGCCACACAGTAGGACCCTGACTAAGGTGCGCATGATGCACAGGCAAGACTACTGCATTTGAAAAGATTAAAATATGAACCAACAGGCAGTAAATTAGGCAAACCAGCATTTTGCTTAGGGACAAACACATGGGATAAAGCCACAAAATGACAAGATGAAAAATCAAAATGCAATCTCAGACTCCCATCCCACCTAGAACAAGTATAGGAGACATAGAAAAAATTAGAAAATACACACCTGAAATTTCTGAAAATATAGAAAGGGAAGTAAAGAAACAAAGCCATGAGGCCATGCAGAAAATCAGATCAGAAATAATTTCTAAGATTAAAAACAACAGACATTCATAATGAGGGAATTTCTCAGCATAGCTCGAAAAACTATAGATAAAAAAATACAGGAGCATACGAAAACGAAGAAAACTTTGAAAGAACAATAGAGGAGAAAAATGGGATGCATGAAACAGATTCAAAGAGATAAACAGAAATCAAAAATTCCACTGAAAGATGAAAAAAACCATTCGAAGGAAACTGAAGATACACTCTCAGACCTTGAAGACAGAATCACACCTAGTGATCATGAATGGAAAGATCAATTAAGAATAATAAGGGACCAAAAATAACAACTCAACAGCTACAAGATGATGCAAAGTAAATTAATACAAGATAATTGGTGTCAATGAAAAAGCAGAAGTTAACACAAGTGACATTTAAAAAAAACTATTTTCAGAAGTAACAGCAGAAAATTTCTCAAGCACGGGAACAGAATCTCACATACAGATAAGTGAGGCATATAGAACTCCAAACAGCTATAACCAAAATACAGCTTCACCCAGACACAGAATAATCAAGATGCCAGAAATTCAGCACAAAAAAACAGACTATTGAAAGCTGTTAGAGAAAACAATACATCACCTATAAAGGAAAGCAAATTACAAACATGGCTGACTTCTCAACACAAACCCTCAAGTCAAGAAGAGCTTAGAGTGAAGTCTTTCAAGTTCTGAAAGAAAACAACTTCCAACCAAGACTGATGTGTCCTGCAAAACTATCTTTCAAAATTAATGGAGAAATAAGATACTTCCATGATAAAGAACAACTGAAGAAATTCATGACCACAAAACCAACACTACAAAGAGTACTAAAAGATATTCTAGATAGAGATAAAAATTTCCACAATTCCAAGAACAATAGCAGAAAGAAACCACCAGGCTGGAGAAGCAATTAAACAGAGGGGAAAAAACAGAGAACCGACAACATGAAATAGCATGACAAAGATAAGCCAACATATATCATTATAATTGTTCATGTAAATTGCTTCAATTTACCAATCAAAAGAACCAGATTGGCAGAATGGATCAATAAACAAGATACAAGAAGACATCTAACTCAAAAAGAAACTCATAGACTGAAAGTCGAAGGATGGAATACAATACACCATGTCACAGAAACCCAGAAAAAAGCAGAGGGAAAATTCAAGAGGAAGAGATAGCAATCATAAGTATATATGCACCAAATATCGGAGCACCAACTATACAAGACAAATACTAATAGACATGAAAAATCAAATATACAATAACACAATTATAACAAGGGACCTTAATATCCCATTATCACAAAGAGATAGTTCAATTAGACAAAAAGTCAGCAAAAAATAACAGAACTGAATCAAATTTGTGAACAATGGACTTAACAGATGTTTGTAGAGTGTTCTACCCAACAACATCAGCATACACTTTCTTCTTAGCCATAGGTCATTCACTAAAATTGACCATATATATGCTAGTCCATACAACATGCTTAAGTAAATGCAAAGGAATTTAAATTATCCCATGCATATTATCTGACCATAGTGGAGTGAAATTGGAAATTAATGCAAAAGAAACCACAAAAATTCCATAAACACATGGAAATTAAATAACACCCACCTGAACAACCAATAGGTCACAGATGCAATTAAAGAAGAAATTAAACAATATCATCAGTGAAATGGAAATGCAAATACAACACATCAGAACATGTGGGACACAATGGAAGTAAACCTACAAGGGAAATTTTGACCAGTGAATTCTCAGATTAGGGAGACAGAATGAGAACAAATAAACAATATATTATAAAGATCAGAGCAGAAATTAACACAATAGAGACTAAGAAAACAATATAAAGAACTAATGAATCAAAGAGTTAGTTGGTCCTTGATGAATCCCTAGCCAACATCACAAAAAAAAGGGAAGAAAAATCTCAAATTCATGCATTGAGGAATGAAAAGGGTGAAATCACAATATATCCTGTGGGAATTCAGAAGATCATCAATACCTACCTTGAAAATTGTTACTCATATAGGCTGGCAAACACAGAAGAAATGGATAGATTCCTAGAAACATATGAATTATCCAAACTGGATCTAGAAGATACAAAACTGCTGAGTAACCCAATTTCAGTTAATGAAATTGAAAACATAATTTAAATCTCACCAACAAAGAACAGGGCAGGTCCTGATGGATTTGAGAATATATAAAGAGCTCAAAAATAGGCTAAAACCAATCAAAACAAAAGAATGAAAGCATTACAAGGCTTCAAAACCAGACAACAGGAAATGAACAATGGTTACTATAATGCTTCGTTTTCTTCAAAACAGTCATCTATAAATAATATAATAAATAAAACCAATATAATAAATATAATAAAACCATAGAATGAAGCATTTCATTCTTTTATTTTGATTGATTTTATGCTGTTTTGTTTTGCTTGATTTCATTGTATGTGAAGGTATGAACAACTATTTTGAAGACAATAAGAGATTATGGTAGCCACTGTTGATTTCCTATTTGTCTTTTTTTGAAGTCCTATGTTGCTTGCATTGTTCTGTTCTGTTGCTTTGTTGTGTTTTCTTTTGTTTTATTCTCTTTAAAATAAAATTTTTTAATTAAAAAAACCTCAAAAAAATCAGACCTCCCAAAATTAAAAGGCCCAATCCAAAAATGAGCATCTTTGGGCTAGGGATGTAGCATAAGCCTCTGCCTGGCAAGCACAAGGTCATGAGTTCAATTCTTGATAACAAAAAAAAAAAAAAAATGGACATCTGAGATGCCATATTTCTCAGATGAAAAAATACTAATGGCAAACAAATAAATGAAAAAGTGCTCAATATCATTGGTCATTCAAGAAATGCAAATTAAAACAATATTGAGACACCATCTCACTCCAGAAAGAATGACTATCATTAAGAAATCAGCAACAAATGCTCGAGGGGCTGTGCGGAAAAAGGAGACTTTCTCCACTGTTGGTGGGAGTGCAGACTGGTGCAGCCACTGTGGAAATCACTGTGAAGATTCCTCAAAAAACTAGGATTGGAGGTCCCATTCGACCCATCTATTCCACTTCTGAGTATTTTCCCAGAAGAATTTAAAACATCATACCACAATGATGTATGTTCACCCATGTTTATAGCAGCACAATTTGTAATAGTCAGATCTTGGAAACAACCCAAATGTCCATTAACCAAGGAATGGATAAAAAAGATGTGGTGTTTTTATACAATAGAGTACCGCTCAGCTATAAAGTAGGATAAAACTCGAGGCTTTTATACTTAAATAGATGCAACTTAAGACAATATTCATAAGTGAAATAAATCAGATATGCATATGTAAACATCAGATTGTCTTCATAGTGTAAAAATCTGAGCGTAAATAAGATCCAAAATGAGTAATAGATTTTGTAAAAGGGAAAGGGGAAGAAACTTCTCAAAAGGAAAGAACAACTTGGATGGAGGAAAGGAGAAAAGAGAAGGGATAAGAATGTGTGTGTGTGTGTGTGTGTGTGTGTGTGTGTATGTTAGAATAACTATACTACTAATCTCTATTAGTGCATTGAAAAAATGGTTTGTATTTACATTGATTAGTTTCTCATGTCTTCATCTTGTAATCTGAATAACTACTTTTAAGATAATTGTATACAATATATTTGCCATTGTTAATCTCCTATTACCTTGTTTTGAAATTCTGTATCATTGGATTTTTAAAGAATTTTTCAAAATATAAAAAAGAAAGCTCACAATGAGTGTGAACTTCCACAAGAATAATACTAGCCAATTTATACCAAGAACATGAGATATGGGCAGAGAAGGGTACACAATGCATAAGTGCAGAGATTCTGTAGCATTTGTATACTTTTCTTGCAGTACTATCATATTTGAGGGAGAAAAAAATGGAGACAAAAGAAATGTCGTTATTGTGTTGCTTATGTAGGTAATTTCCATATAATACTAATGAAAATTATGCATATACTGACACCTATTGTGAGCTATTTACAGCATTTATTCAGCCATTCTCATTAAAAAATATTTACAAGCTCACGTGACATTTTTGAAACATAGCTTTAAGAAAAACAGTGAATTGCAAAGTATTAAAAAAAAACTATTTTTGAAGATTCAATGGACACAGTGAACACAGCTTAGCATGCAGCATAATTTCAGTATGGGTAAAATCTACTAATAGAAACTAAAGAAATTCTGAGACAATAAAACATATAAACTCAAATTATTAACGTAAATATTTTTATGGAATGCATTATTTAAAAGTAAGTGTTGGGGCTGGGGATATAGCTCAGTGGCACAAGTGGCTGACTAAGAAGTGTAAAGTCCTGAGTTCAATTCCTAGGACCAAAAAAAAAAAGTAAGTGTTTCTAGGTAAAATCATTTTTGGGTTCCCGAAATGTTAGCTAGGCCGTCTTTATGCTGTAATTATTCACATAGCCTGCCTATGAGCAGTGTGTGCGAGCAATGAAGAGTCTACCAGAGGTTAAAATGAAGGTTAATAGCCGAAGCATTTATACCAGTACTCAACAGAACTCAAAATGAATGGTTAGCAGAGTATTTCCTGCTATTATGGCTCTAAGTCACCAAATCTTTGCTATAAATCTGCAGCATGTGAATCCTGATTGATTATGAGAACATGAGATTCAGAACTTCAGGAAACTGAGCACCTCCTGCCTCTGAGTACAGGCCTCCTAATAGTCATTTAAAACTTCGCAATATGTAAGTCAGAAATTACGAAATGGAAACCCATTGATTTGCTGGGCATTGTATGTCAAGTTGTGTGGTGAGGTAGTGAGGTGTAAAGATGAACAAGACATGTCCCAATCTGAAATAACTTGATGTTACTAGAGAAAGTTGAGATTAAACTGATTATAATGCAATAACTGAAAGGAAAGCTAGTTTTAGGTTCCTGCAGCTACACAAAAGACTAGCAGTGATTTCTAAAGGTAGCATGAGAGACAGCCTGCATGGGAATTAAAATCAGGAAATAAAAGCAGAAAAAAATAATTTGAGCAGACAGCACAACATTAAGTACAGAATACTTGCCAGATTAATTTCTTTTTGTACTTTATGTTCAGTGTTTTATTGTCCTTATCAAATAATGTATCATTATCTTCTTCAAACCTCAAGGAAAATTCCTCTTAGTGAAACATCCATTTTGCCTACATTTGTATTCTGGTGGTTATCACAGTACCTGGCACACAATAGACACTCAATAAACGTTTATAAATTGGACTAAGAATTAACTTCTTACAAAGTATAAAGTCAAGAGTTAGATAGTATTCAAAAAGGAAAATAAAACAAAAAAGAGCTGACTCCATAGAATGTTTCACCCAACAGGTCCAGAACAAATTTAATTCTACTTATGCTGAAATTCTAATCAACGTTGCACCGAGGACCTCAGAGGAAATCTAGAACTACATCATTCCTGGCTGCCCCACTTACCTGGGCCTGTTTTTCCTTTTGGTGACAGCACATTAAATAAACATCATTAGTTTCTATGTAAGCCAAGCTGTGAATGCATTTAGAAGTCACTGTACTAAGAACTTCATGGTCATTTCCATCAAGATCACTACTTCTCATTAGATCACAGAATACAGAGTAGATCACAACGTAACAGAAAGAGGTAGAGAAGGAACCACGGTTGGAGACAGTCTGACCGACAGATGGATACACCATGCTCAGATAAATTCTTACAGAGGGAAATAAAATTCTGCAAACTATACTGCAGTGATTAAGCTTTTATGGGAATATCTAGCCTGACAGATGACACTGGTGCTCCGCACCGCATTCCCTCAGCCTGATTCTGATTTTAGCAGCAATTCATTTGTGGTCCTTTGCACATGAAATTGGAGTCTTAGCACATTAGCAGAAACCCACTCCCAGAGGGCTCTGCAAAGCCTTTCTTCTTTGCATCCTAGAGCTTCTCTGAGGCCACAGGGACCCAAAATCATAACCATCATCACCCAACCATGACAGGTCAGCAACCAGCGGATAGTCAGCCTCTCCTGCTTCCAATGGATAATCTGAGAAGCATCCTTGGTGTGTCATGCAACAATTGGGCAGTATTGTGGTCGTCTAATGTGGTTTAGTTTAGTCATTATGAATACAGTAGGCAGTCAGAGAAGCCTACCAATAGGGTCTAGGGTCAGATGAAAGAAAAGAGCCCACCCAAGTGAAGAGCCTATTCAAGCAGCTAAGCTGAGTTTAGAGATGCAAGAGTATACACCAGAAGAAAGATAAAAGCTACAATAAAAAGAGAGATAACAACTATTTCTCCCAGAAAGAACATATTAAATGAATTTACAATCTCTCTCTACTCCTGACCAGAACTTCATTCAACTATTTCCTTTGAAAAACACACACACACACACACACACACACACACACACACACACACAGCCTATCTATATAAAGCAAACACACACACAAAAAGTACTGGTTTCTTTGTCTTCCTGGTGAGTACACACCGTTTTTTTCTTACAATTATTTCTAATAAAAACTCTCCTAAATTCCCCCTTTTGTGCTCAAATTGATTCAATTTGGAAGACAGAGATCTCAGGTTTATACAGAATTAACTGTGTCAGCATTGAACCACTGTTTCTTCCAACAGTGACCTCAAGATTGCCCTTTTTTATTGTTGCTGGCTTTTTCTCTCATGCTATTACTTTACTGCTGATTCCTGGGATCATCTCCAAATATATCACCTGTAACCAAGTCCTTTTCTCAGGCTCTGCTTTTAGAGCAACCTTGCCATAAGACAGATGCAGTGTTCAAATTAACTGTTGAGTAATTATAAGTTGTCTGCAAACCATAACAAGGGAATAAGCATAAGAACTGAACATTTCCATGCACCATGGTACGAGATAAGAATCATAAAACCAGCTGAATCAGGAAGAAGAGAAATTTGATCAAAGGGCATTCTCTTACTGTATTAGCTTCCAGTAGTTTCTTAAGGTCAAGGAAGTGGGGGGAAAAGTGATGATACCACAATCTAGCACTTTTATTTTGTTGTATATGCTCATAAATACAACTGTGCACTACAGAGCATGTGGTACAGATTTTGTAAATTTTCAGCTAAAACATTTGCGATCTTCTTAAAGATCCTAGTTCAAGTTTTCTTCTTATATATCATCAACTGAGTTCAATTTCTCAACTTTGGTTAATACTGTAAATGGGATTTTCATACTCAAAGCAGGCAAACCCAGAACAGTGTCTGAAAAGCTCTGAGAATTTATAAATGAAAGATTGATGTTTTAATACAGTTCACCCTCCTTGGGGACATTCAGATATTTAAATCTTAAAGGTAAACATGCTGTTCAAGGGGTCTGAAGACAACAAAGTTATAGACCCAAGTGTGAACCAGGGAAATTCACTGATCACAGTTTCTAAGAGATTCCTGAAATAGGTTCACGTTAGGATGCCCTTGAAGACTCAAACCTTTGACTTCACATAAATATTTGAAAAGCTGGAATCAAGAAATAAATGCAAGCTGGGTGTGGTGGTGTGCACCTGTCATCCTAGCACTCTGAGGGGCAGAAGTAGACCCAGGAGGACGGCAAATTCAAACCCCCGGGGGCAATGTCGTGAGAACTTGTTTCAAAATGAAAAAAAGTGGGGGGGGTTAGAGGAGGGTGTTGGAAGGCCCTGGGTTTAATCTCAGTATGGTACTGGAAAAAAAGAAAGTCAATCTTTTAACTTAAGAAGATGGGGAAAAAGGAAGGATGGAAGGAATGACATAAATAAGAGGAAGTACAACCATATCTGTGAGAACCATATCTGCTCACATCTTATGTGCTGCCATGATTCTTTGGATGTAGATGTTCCCTCTAAAGCCTTATGCACTCATAGACTGGGTTTCTGGAAGGTGATTGGACCTTGGAACCCTGACACTCATCAGTGGACTGATCACTGAGGAATTATAGCTAAATGGGACCTTGGGAGGTGAAGCCTGTTCAAAAGAGCAGGTCACCATCGGCATGGCCCAGAAGGGTGTGTCTCTTCACTGCTCCCTCCCTCGTCTCCCAGTCCTTGTCCACTGCACCCTGGTGAGCAGCTCTCTTCTCCAATGTGCCCCTCCTGGGGAGTCCTGCCTTGGAGCCAACCAGCTACAGTCTGAAACATGAGCCAAGGGAAACCCTTCCTCCTCCACGTTGCAGGTGTGTCTAAAGCAAGAAGGAAAGTGACTAAAACAGCACCAAAATGTTCATCAGACTCCAAAACCACCTCACAGCTTTCTCACAATCCTGAGGGAACACCAATTCTTAGATAGGAAGGCTGGCAAAGTGTTCCCACCATGTCTTGTTTGTAGATTTCGTCTGTACCAGTACACTAAGGTATCAACTGACACTTGCTTGATCAAGTTTCCTCACCATTCAGAAACCAGCAATAGTTTCTTTTCAGCCCAGCCTTCAAGGGAAGACTGTCTATAGCAGAAAAGAAAGAAAATTCTTGGTCTTCTCTTCTGGAATAGACTCCAGACTCTCCTTATAACAGAAATAATCTCAAATGCTGCTTTAGTTTTCTAGAGATTCCATGACAAAAAGCACAAGCCAGTTGTTTAATTAATAGAAAACTATTGTTCATAGTTCTGGCGCTACAAGTTCAAGATCAAGGTGTCTGTAGAGTTGGCTTCTTCTGGAGCCTGTCTTGTCTTGTAGATGGCAATTTGCCCTGTGTTCTCTAACCTTTCCTTCTGTCTCCCCACAAGGTCTCTTCCGGAGCAACTTTGTTGTATTTTTGCATGTCAAAATTTTCTCTTCTAGGAACAACAGTCATGCTGGATTCATCCCACCATAAGCCTTCATTTTAGCTTGACTACCTCTTCAAAGACCCTGTCTCTAAGGACAATCCCATCATGAAATGCGCAAGGTTACAGTGTCAACATATGAATTTCAGAGGGACACAATTCATCCGGTAACATTTGATTTTCACGTTCTGGACTTTCTGAAAGAAAATAAAACTCATTAGAAAAAAAATTTTAAGTTCATTTTAAAATACAGAGTACAATGTCACTGGCAGAGTTGTCAGATTTAGCAACTACATCCTGTAAAGCTCATGATGTCGAGTTAAATTTGAATTTCAAATAAAAAACACCATTAGCATGTCCCATGCAATATTTGGGACATTCAAACATAATTGGGTATTCTATGTTTTCTCAGGCAGTATTAGTTTCAGGAAAAGGGGGTGGGATACACAATAATGAGCTTTTTGAATATATTCTGTCACACTGCAAAGATGATTACTGATATACCCAGTGTGGTAAAACCTAATCAAAAACAGTCAGGGAAGAGCCATGTGTACGGATCCCATTAAGGACCAAAATCCTGACACATCGTTAACCCTCCTGGAATTTTAAAGTCTCCTGCTTTTAAAAGCTAAACTCAAAGGAAGTACTAGGAAGTGACTGTCAATCAAAGAGACACTGAATTCAGCGTATCTGCATTTTATTTCTGAGTTGGCTGCTAGTAAATCAAGCTTCTCTAGCAGAGTGGTAAAGCTAACTATTCAAACCTACAAGAAAAACCTAGCATTTTAATTAAATTTCCATCCACTTAAAGTATTAGCTTTCTCTCCAGGGGAACTCATTTCAAACTTTAAATATGTGGTTCTTTATTCACATAGAACCTTTGTAAGTTTTCTATCAAAGGATTTCAGCCTATCACATCCTCTCCCCCTTCAAAAAAAAAAAAACAAAAAATATAGAGCAAATCATAAGAAGACCTGTCTTCTTGTGCCAAGCACAGAATTAGAGTCCAGAAAGTGAAGTGTTTTTTATTGAGAAATTGAAAAGATTTTTAAAGATTACTAAAGAAATCAAGTGAAAATTTTACTGATGCAGGAGCACTGCCATCTAAAGGCCTTACACAGTATTACAAGTCAGGTTTTGTTTTTAGTTTATCAGACCAGTTGATATTTAAGTATTGTAGAGATTAATTTTTAGGCATTTGTATAATTTCAAGTTACTAAACAAATTTTATTGTTACCCTTTAAACAAATTATACGTGCAAGTAGCTACTATTGTGAGTTATATGAAAAATTGAACATTCCAATGTTTATGAAGAATTTTAAAAAGTGTTTTTTAAATTCTTTCCAAAATAATAGTCTGCCAGGCACACTGATGCACACCTGTAATCCTAGACAGAGACTGAGGCAGGAGGATCACTGCTAGTTTGAAGCCAGCCTGGACTACATAGCAACACTGTCTCAAAAACAAAGAAAGTTTCATAAATATGTGCAATGAAGATGTTAAAATGCAGTATTATGAGCCACAAAAAGCCATTCAGTGAGTTATTTTGAACTCTAAAATTTAAGATAATTGATCACAAAGTTATTATTTGGATAAGTAATACATAAATCATGTCTAAGACTAAAGTTGCTGTAGTAATGTCTCTATGAAAAGGTACATATGTTGTAATAATGAAATTCAAATCTAGAAATCAACAATATTATAACATTCCTGAATGGTCCTAAATAATAGTATATCTAAGCATTTATAAAACTCAGTAAATGGAATACATAAATACTAATTTTCACAGCATGGTATTAATATTATATGTAAGTAAAAGTAACTAGATTTACAGTAAATAAT
The DNA here is from genome assembly GCA_004027295.1 of Dolichotis patagonum. NCBI lineage: Eukaryota > Metazoa > Chordata > Mammalia > Rodentia > Caviidae > Dolichotis > Dolichotis patagonum. The sequence goes on along the minus strand of PVJX010001157.1, from coordinate 163,241 downwards.
ATAATCCAAAGTTCATAGCACTTGGGCATCTCTCTCTCAAGTGGTGAATATTATGGCGACATTTAACACAACAATATAGATTAGAGTCAAATCTCATTATTGGCTGTTGAAGCCTAATCATGCTAATACAATACCACAGACTGAGTGGCTTCAAACAACAATAGTAAAGATTTTGTTCCAGCTTGGGAGGCTGGAAGTTGAAGATCCAGGTGTCACCAGAGCTGACTGATAGCAGGTCTCTCTCCTCGGGTTGCAGACAGCTGTCTTCTTACTGTGCCCTCACATGGTCTTTGGTGATATCTCTGGTATCTCCTCCTCTTCTTAAGGGACACTAAATCGCACCCAATAACAGACACACGCTTTCGACCTTATTCAACCTGATTATCTCCCCAAAGAACTTATTTCCAAACACTGAGCATCAGGTCTTCAACGTGTGATTGGTAGAGACATGATTCACTCTATAACACTAATATAGTCATCCTATCATCAAAGAAATTAATTCGTATCTGAGTTGAAGACTGAACTTAGCTCTGACAACAGAAAAGATGTGGCACTTTATAAAAATATGGTCAAAGATTAATGTGCAAGGAAAACACTTCTGTTTGAAAATACCTCTTTTGAAACAATTAAAGTAAATATTAGTATTTAACCTCAGGTCTTGCAGGGAGTAGAGACGAACAGGGAAACTTCCTGGAGATGTCAGGCTGACGTCTGAGAAGAGCGGAGAGGAAAAGTTTGCTGGAGCTCACCATGAGTATGATCTTCCACAAGAATAATATTGGATAATTTACAAAATTCTCTGACCGAGTGTACATGATGTGGAGTCCAGCACAAGGACTCTTTGGGTGGACACGAATACAAGGAATGTAACAGTTGCTATTCAGCAAGTAGGAGAGATTGTTGACGGATGCATGAATGGTCCAGCCCACATCACGTACAAGGACCACCTGGTTACAAACCAAAGGGTCTTTTCCTTGAAGGGTGACTGACCACCCCCCCAGAAAAATAATTTCCAATCTCCAGTTTAGTACATGGCTGGTAGGGTGGGTGTGAAAGGAAGTTCTTATTAAACCATCAAGAAACAAACCTTTTCCTCCTGGCAATGAATGTTCTAGTACTAAGAGATAAATGTCCATTTTACCAAGTAAATCTCAAAGTGCCTATTACCACAATCAAGTGTCTTCCAGGAAGATTGTGGCCTTCAAGGTGTGGCCCATCTGGGAGTCTGATGTTGGTAAGGACCCCGTAACAGAGGGCAAAGAGGACCCCAAGATCAGCGTTACCCCTCCCCCTTTCGCCCCTCCTCCACAGCGAGAAAATAGTTGTTAGGCTCCAATCAGTGAACAGCTCAATCTTCTTCCGGATTCTTTCCTGTTCCTATTCCAGAGAGATTTGTTTGGGGCTTTTAAGGGTTATGGCAGAATAAGTTATCAATTTATTCCAATGAGTCCACTAGGTATTGTAAGTGTCACACCCGATTGCACTATCTATTGTGCTAAATTAATCCCTTGGTCTATTAGCCTTTCCAGTTAGTATCCGTGAGGGTTAAATGTAATTCTCAATCCATTACTTTTTCATTACGTCGTGACTATTGATTTTTTTTAATCACTGGACACAAGTGTTTCTTTACATTTAAAAAAGAAGCAGCATAAAGATAATAACTTGTATTTTTTTTCTTTTAAATAAGGAGCTTTATAGTAAAATAAGCTAGCCGTTCACATCCCGGGGCTTGCTCAGAGAATGTAGCGGCTTTTGAAATCCCCTGCACGGAAGGTATTAACTCTGCATCTAAAAGGACACCGGTTGTACAGTCCCGAAGGCATTCAGGAACTCTCAAGTTATTTTCTGCTAACCCTTAAAACCTCTGTTTTCTCTGGTGCTCCAGGTGCCAACGCCGCTCAGGAGTGGAAACATTGCGTACAGTCACCGCGGACTTAAAATAAAACATCTTGTGCAGCAAGTTTTCTTCTCTACTACGTTCTGCAGACCAATGAAGATTTCGATGCATTTTCATAGAAAGATTCTTGACGACAGGAACTAGGTGTGCAAAATAACCATCCAGATCAGTTCCTTTCACCAGTGTCACTTTGCAGCGGTCCTCGGCAGTGTCTATTTATTATTTAACACACTCCAGGGGGGGTGACACGGTAAAACAAAACGTGGGCCTTTCACGGTGTGGATTAGGAAACCAAGGGGTAGAAATAAAGCTCTGATCCTACACACCCTCGGAAACCGACTTCGGAAATTCGCACGCAGAAATACAGGGTCAGGGTACACCGGGGATCTCTAGCTTTTCCCGGAGCCTCCAGGAAAGCAGCTTGAGTGGGTTCCGCGGAACCCTGCGTGGGTACCAGCTGGCCCCCATCCCCCGCAGGCGCAGGCCGCGGCAAGGGTCGGAGTGGGCGGGGCGGGCGCGCGGCGGTGGGCGGGACCAGCGCGTGGGGGCGGAGCTCCAGGCTCACCCCGCCCAGCGCGTCCGGCCCGGCCTCGCCCCGCAGCGTCCCTCCCGCGCCCTCCTCGCGTAGTCCCCGGCGGAGGCGCTGGCCGGTACCCCTGCGAAGCCATGACTCAGCACTTCTCCCTAGCCGCCTGCGACGTGGTTGGCTTCGACCTGGACCACACTCTGTGTCGTTACAATCTGCCCGAGAGCGCCCCGGTGAGTGGCGCACGGCGCCAGCTCCATGGCGGCCGCCGGGAGAGCCGCCTCGGGGCGCCGCGCATGCGCAGAGCTCCGCCTCCGCTAACCGGGCGGAAGTGCGCGGCCCCGCTGCTCGTCCTCGCGGGGCGGGAGCCCTAGGACCGCGCTTCCTGGGCTACTGCTGGGAGAGCAGGGGAGAGACAGATTGTTCCCATCCGGAATGGTCGGGGAACGGCTTTTAGGGCAGAGGTAGGGTGGGCTTGGAGAGCTGCGGTGTCTTCCCAGATCTCGGCCTTGGGACCTCATTGCGAGTCCTTGTAGACACTGCCTAGAGGTCTGGGACTTGGATTTTTCGTGATTGCGTGTGTTGTTTTGTCATGTGCGAGCGACTGCATGTAGGATTTTAAGCACACACCGAGTTTAAAAGCACTGCATTCAGGAAGAGAGAGTAATGTATTTGCCCGAAAATGCCATTAAAGTTTTAGCTCAAATTTTGCCTTTGCAATGAGAATAAAATAATTTACTGCGTGCCCATGAGGTGCTCCTTACACTTAGAATATATGCTAATCCTAAAGCCCCTCTGCGCCCTGTGGGTAGCGGAGGTGGAATATGAGTCTAGACCTGCGCTCCGGGGTTAATCGGCCTCCTGCCCCACTTTCTTTGGTTTCACACGAAACTAATTGTGAAAAATTAAAGGATGTTGGAGCGAAAAATATAAGCGTTCCAAAGGGGAGTTGATTATGATTGCTGCAGTCAGGGAGAGGACTCTTCAGCCAGATTACCTAGCTCAGGACCAGAGCTCCACCAGGACTCTGGTGACTTTGGACAACTTACTTAACCGATCTTTCTCGGTTTCTGTAAAATAGGACTATTTTCCTCAAAAGAATGTTACAAGGATTAAGTGGGCAATAGTTACCTAATACTTTTCCACGCCCTCTCCATGGGTACAAGCCAGGTCACTGGGGCAGACAGCGGTCAGGGCTGCTCCTTTTAGCAATGTCCGTGCTCTGCTCGGTTTAGGTCCTCCAAGGTAAAACCACAAGTGGCTACCTAACTGACTTGTGTGTTTTGTGTGTACAGGTGCTTAAAAATAGTGGATTTCCCTGCCATACTTTGCTGCCTTCCAATTATACAGGCTTGGTTTCCTCAGTCATGTTAGAAGTTAGAACGCTTTTATTTCTTGCCCCTTTGCCACGCTTTCCTGTAGGTTTTTGATTCATATTTTCCTTCCTTCCATGCCTTTCATATCCCCCCTACCTGGTTCACATTTTGGTGCACTTTCTGTCTACCCACTTTTATTTGCAGGGAATGTTATTAAAGCACTGTCACGTAAAGAGCCAGTTTGATGCATGTGTGAGCATAAAATTTCAGACTTTAAGATCCTCACAGACAAGGTACTCTTGACTGCAATCCTTGAATAAAAGGGTGTTGAGAGATTGAAAACATCAACCTAGAGAGTTTCACGTCGTGTTTGGTGTGGCAGTCTTTTATTTAATTTTATTTTGAAAGGCGGTAAAATTAAACACAACAAAACAGAACAGAATGGGACATAAGAAAGCATAAATTTCAAAGCTAGACAACCAGAGATCTTCACTAACTGTCATATTGTCTCTTGTTTTCTTCCAAATGGTTGTCCATGTCTTTGCATATGGGGAGCTCGTACTAAATAACATAGCCAATCTTTTCACAAGATGTGTAGTTCACTGGCTCCCACTTGCTAGGGAGGGGGAGGGGGAGGGGTGGACACAGGACAGGGGACAGGACAACATGAGATGTCTGATTCTCAGCCCACAGGCTGGCAGGCTCACAGCCACCCCCCAGAGAGGGGAGGAGTTCCTTGTTCTCCCTGCACCCCAAGTCAACCACAGGGTGCAGGTCCTGTCGCACAGCGCAGGTCCTGATGCACCAGGGTCTCTCTCCTGCAGGCCGAGGAAAGTCTGCCACATTCTCAGCTGCCCCCCCAGAGAGGGGAGGAGCTCCTTGTTCTCCCGGCACCCCTTGAGTCAAGCGCACTGTGTGGGTCCCTTCGCACCTGGGTCTCTCTCCTTCAGGCCGCCTTGAAAAGTCCTGTGGCAGTCTTTTAAATCCTTCAGCGTGCTGAGCCCTAAGGTAGAGCAGGGGATGAAGCCGCAGCAGCAGGTGTTGAGTGTGTGGTGGTGTAACATGGGAAAGGTGGCAGAGTGTCAGTTTAGACCCCTGGGGAGAGCAGTATTTCTTGGTTCATGCTACCACCTGTATAGCGAGGGCCTCTGCTCTGTCTCATAGAGACTTTGTCCTATATCTTGTTAAGTGTCATCTTAAGTACTGGTCCCTTCAGAAAGCTCTCCCCAGCCACCTTCAGCCCCAGAGTTTGCCCCTTTACCTCTGTCCCAACTTCCTTTGCCTTAAAACCTGGCTTGTAGCACTTTCCACACGCCATTAACACTTCGGTTTGTTGAACCTTCCTCTGGAGGCTAGCAACAGTGTACCCCATGTTGTGTGCACTTCCTAGTGCTGCACACTGGGCCCAATGGGTAGGTGTTGAATTGGATGAGGAATAAACATTTTAATAAGTGTGTATGACACGGCTACGGTGTAAGCATTCTGCTCAGGACTCGATTTAGTCCTTACCGTGGAGGTATTACTACTGCAGTCATTGTATAGAGAAGACAGCAACGAGGCCCAGAAAGATTGTCCTAGCGAGGATGTCTGTCTGGCTGCAGGCTTCTGCCTTTCACTGCTGTGCCATGCACACAGTACTAAGCATAGAAGCGTGCCCTGGGGCAGGTTCACATGGGGTCTGAGGGTGAGGAGGTCCGGAAGTGTTCTTCAGGCAAAGAAGACACAAGAAAGGCAAAGACCTAGCAAGGAGCAGAAGCTGCTAGGTGCTGTGCAGAGTGCAGGGAGCAGCAGGGAAGATTCTAGCAAAGTCACTGTGAGGTCAGGTGCCTCCTCCTTGGGCATTTCACAAATGCAGAGCGTCCTGAAAACATGGATACAGGTATGTCCTTTGTCCTGGGGCCTCAGGAAAGGTATCAGCAGAGAGGACAGCAGAATGTCCCGTTCTCTCAGGGCTGTAGACTTGGGGTTTGTACCAGGCAGTTCATGTAAATGTGTGAAGGAGGGGGTGTCCTGCAGCCAGGAGAGCGTGTGACCTTTCTGGAGGAGCACTGGAGGAGGACTACCCTCAACTGGTGGTCACCAGTCCTGCCAGGTCTTCTGATTCTTTTTTAGCCCGAAATCAGAATTTACTTGAGAAATCCATCAAATTTTATGCATCACCTTATTTTCCAAAACAGCTAGATTGTAGAGTTGCTAGATTTAGCATAGAAAAAATACAGAATACTCAGTTAAAAATCAAATTCCAAGTTACCAGAGTAGTTTCAGTATATGTGTGACTCAAATATTGTATGGGATATGCTTATTCAAAAAAAAGGAAAGGAAACTATTTGCCGTTTATCTGAAAATCATATTTCTTTGGCAACACGATGTGGGGAACAAACATAGTATGTGGGCTGACAGTGGCCTGCAAAGCAACTATTTGTGACCACTGTGAAATGTGCATTGTTAGTCGCATGAGATAGGAAGGAAGTGGCCACTCAGGCTGCAGGAAGAAGTGATGGAGCATCCTATGCCGTGAGGCTGGTGGCGTGACTGGCATAATCTCAGGACAAGCTGCAGAAGCCGAGACCTCAGTACAGTGATGGCAAACCTTTCAAAAGCTTTCAGCAGTAACAAACACCAGCTGGGGCACACGAGCCCTGGGTTTACCACCCACCTTTGGACTAGACTAAGGGTTTGGAGGAGCAGACTCCGCTGCTGCTTTCAAAACTGCTTGTTTCTGGTCCTGTTCCCCAGGGGTGAGGAACACAAGTGTGAGGCCCCTGTTGGCAGCCCTGGTGGATAAGGCCCCTTTGTCCTAGCAAGGAATCTGACTGTCCTTAGAGCAGCGGTGGTGAGCCGGTGCACTCACACCGCAGCGGGCATGCAGAGCCCTCTCTGTTGCCATACGACCCAAGTCGCCCCAACATCACCTCAGCAGCCAGGTGTTAGACAGAAGTGTACGCAGAGCCATGGGAATGCTGGGAAAGAAGTAGGGGCACCAGGTAATGACGTCCTGAGCAGTTTGGGCACTTGGCCTCTGAAAGGTTTGCCATCCCTGCCTTAGAGGAGTCAGCAGGGGGTAAGAAACTGCACTTGTCTAGGAGTGTAAAGTGCCTCACGTACAGGGTAAGACTGATGGTATGCAGTAGGTGACCAGTGAAAGCCAACTAGTTTGGGAAACAGATGAGCAGGGAAATGTTGGTGGCTTGAAACAGGGTGGAGACGGGAGCATTTATGCCGTGGACATGTGCAAATGCTCTGAGTCATGGTGGTATTTTGAGCTGCACTTGACTGATGATAACAGCAGATCCTTAAATTGGATTTGCCCATATGCCAGGCAGTGCTCTAAACACTTTATGTCCATCTGTTAACCCTGGTGAGGGAAGCATCCACTGGTTCCAGGCTCTTGTTCCACTCAAGGAATCAGCCAGAGACAAGCAGTAAACACCGAAGTTTCATTTATTGAAGATAAAAGAAGAAAGAAGAAGCGAAAAAAGAGAAAATATGCCATGTGTGGAGAGTGAATCCCTGGAAGAGTAAGAAGACAGGCAGAGGAGGCCCCGTGGTTGCTGTCTTTTTTTCCTCCTCTGACTGAGATCCAGGCTTTGGCAAGCTCTGTGATTGGACAGTTTTCCGTGATTGACAAGTCATGCTTTATGGTCCATCTTCTTTGCCAAGTCTTAGCAATTGACAGGTCTGCCTTAGTGCCCAGCCTTCTGGCCATGCCTTAATTTTCTACCTCCAGGCCCCCATGGCACCAGTCCTTGCAGAAAGGATCACGATACGTACTTTCTATTGCCCATAGTACTTTGTATTTTAGTGTATCTCAATACACTTATTTGTATCTTTATTTTTTAATGATTGAGTGAAAATCCGTAAAATACAGAAGCCAGGAATTTTCAGACTTTCCCAGGTTCAGGAAGGTGTCCCACTGGGGTCCCTTCTTCAACTGTGGGCTTGGAATCGGTAGTGTTCAAAAGCCTGCAGGGCTGACAACTGCTGAGATGCAGGGCTGACGCGATGCTGGTCTCATGGTTGACCTGGCCTAGGAATCCCACTGGCCTGGATGGCAGTAGGCGTTTAGCTTTAGGGCAGAGCAGCTCCGCTCGACAGAAGCTTTTGCTTTCCCTACCCTCGTTTCCTAGCAGCTCAAACCCCTGGCACCAGCTGTGTGCAGGCCCCTCAGGTTAGGATCCCTCTGCGTTTCCTTCAGATTCACCCAGCTCACAGCTGCAGCTCCCAAATGGAATGTTAACATTTAGTCACCCACCAGCCGAGCCTCCCCTGGTCCTCAGGTGCATGATGCCCTCTCCCCCTCATAACGTGCTGTGATGTCACAACCTGTCGTAAGTTAGCATCTGTAGAAAGTCCAGCTGTTCAGTGTGTCCTTGGGTGCTGACCCCAGGTGCCTGTCCTGCCTGAGGTCTGAGGTATCTCATACTGGCCTAAGCCACTCTTGGGAGGTCAGGGGAGGTTGCACCTGTGTGGACCATCATCCACTTTTTGGTCCACCTTTTGTTTGGTATCCACTGTTTTAAAAAAAATTAAAATTAGCTCTTAAAAAAAAAACTGATATTTCACTCAAAACCTAAAATTTTTTTTATTTTGAGAAATCATAAGATATGTCAGTAGTCCAAGCATTTATTAAAATTTGCTTTCAAATGCTTCCCTTGTTCTTTTTGCTCAATAGTTCTCTTTTGGTGGAAAAATATTTCCTATGTCTTCATGATTCCACCTTTTGATCATCTTCCTGGTTCCCCCTGTGAATTTCCCCGAGACTCCCCTGGGAGGGGCTTTTCCAGCAGGGGGACAGGGACAGATGTGAAGACCGTAGGAAACGTGCTCATTGTATGGGAATGTGTAAAATATTACCAAAGCTCCGTCAGGGCCTCATGATCTCAGATCGATTAGAATTCAAGATACATAATTGTCCTTGATGGTATAATTATACACTGACGGTGTAATTTGGGGTAGGAGAATTACCTAGAGCATGCAGGAGTTGATAAATTGCTTGTGAAAAGGGATTAAACAGCAGAGTTTCACAATTACAGGTATTTCCCTCCTATCAGCTTCGTCAGTGATTCCATTATGTTTTGAGGTCTGTGAAATTAAGAATGAACAGTGAATTTTATATTTAATCTCTTTTTTTCCTGCCTCTGCTTCTGTTTGCAGCTCATTTATAATAGCTTTGCTCAGTTCCTAGTCAAGGAGAAAGGGTACGATAAAGAATTGCTCACTGTGACCCCAGAGGATTGGGATTTTTGGTAAGCTCTTTTTTTTTCTTTCTTTCTTTTTAACGTCACACATTCCCAATGGTTCTTAATTGTTGCTGATAAAATTCTAATGCCTTTTCTCCTGTGAAGGTAAAAAGTGGAATATGAAATGGAGTCATAACACAAAATGCCTTCTGTACTAAAATTTTTTGTTTTCTGCTTTGAACGAGTTTAGACTGAATTGTGAAAATAAGCCACAAGCTTATGTGATTAATTTGGATATTTTTATATAGCTTAAATTTGTCATAATTAAAGAGTTCCAGGGGCGAGGCTTTAGTTCAGTAGCTTAAGCGCCTGCCTGGCAAGTTCGAGGTTGAATTTGATCCCTGGTTCCAAAAAGAAAAGAGTTTCAGTGGTTAAAAAATAGTTTACATCTTTATCAAGAGAAAGTTAGCTTTATTGTTTTCCAAATAAAGAACCATAAAGTGAATCATCATCACATGTTGAGTGTCTGAATTGGAACATTTGGTTTTATATAATTTGGATATATATTCTTATGGACTCCCTTGCCAGTTTTGAATTCTCAACTTCTCAAAGCTTTTTTTTTTTCTTTCTTCCTCATTTAAACGGTAAAAACAAAAATCTTACACTACTTTAAATTTTGCATTTTAGCCAGCTACTGTATGGTGGCATGCTCCTGGAGGCTGAGGCAGGAGGATTACTTAGCCCAGAGGTTACGGGGTCAGCCTGGGTAACGCAGTGACACCCCTTCATGACAGATTTTTAAAGATGAATAAACTGAAGTGAAATTCATAGTGACACAGAAAACACATGAAAAATATGTAACATTGATCTGTTGTACATTCCTCTGTTGTTTCGTTTGTCCTTTGATAGGTCCCCCATATAAAAGGGAGAAACAGCCTAGTATGTGAAACCATAGCTCTGGACATTTTACTGCGAGAGAAAGTAGATAATGCTTCTAAACTACCTTGTCATTTTTGTGTAATTTTCTTGGTGTTTAGAGGCCATAAAAACTCTCTGCTTTTATTATTTATAGCATGAATCCATACTCACTTTTCTCCTCAGGTCCCTCAAGTCTTACAGTGAAGAACTTAAAAACTTAGAATTTGATTTTCTTTTAGTGGTTTTCAATAATATGCTTTGCCCGGAGGGCAGGTTCTTACAACTAGACCTACCTGGAGACAAATTCTAAATGGTGTAGAAAATACTCGGGCAAGAGGTTACCTTGTCGGCTATCAGTGTGTGTGTGTGTGTGTGTGTGCAAGCATTCGTGTGTGTTTGTATCTGCTGTGATTTAGACAATGGGAAACGTTTGCAAATTTTGGTAGTGGCATAGGATTGTCTTTAGGCTTCTTCTCTTCTGGGCTCCAAGTTCATCTTCATGAAAACCTAAACGTTTTACAGTCTATTCATGCTGCCCTGTGCCTACGTAAGAGTCCTCCCATACCTTCTCTGTGGGAGGTATTTATACTTCTCAGGTATTTTTGTTTGTTTAATTAACATGACAGTTACCTGGATAGAGAAATGGCCTTATTGGAGTTGTAACTTTTGAAAAGTGAATTATCGCTTCTTGAATTATTTACACATGGGAATTGATTGATAATCAGACTTTTCTGTTTTAGTTGCAAGGGTCTGGCATTGGATCTGGAAGACGGCACTTTCATTAAACTTGCAGATAACGGCACTGTGCTCAGGTAATGCAGTGTATTTATAAAGTCTTACTTTCTCTAGGACAGTGGTGGTGAACTGACAGCATGCATGTTTTGTGTCTTAACAGATGTTAATATAGGAGTCGTTCTGTGGTACTGCGGGGTGAACGCTGGGCAGGTGCTCTAGCATTGTGCTGCAGCCCCAGGCCTGTATGAGTTGGATTTCCTAAACGGAAACTTGAGCACTCAGGTTTAATTGCAGCGTTGGCACTCTGTAATTAATAAGTGGGTTTGGGTTGCAGTTAGGGGTGTCTTCTCTAAAGTCTTCACCATCACTGCTCTAGGATTTTATTGCTGTGTAGTATGCCACCCTTAAGATACGGGTTAAGTAGGATTCTATAGGGAAGCAGATGAAGGATTCTCTGAACTGTGAGAGTTAAAGTCTAGTTCCTCATTCATATGTGCAGGAAGTACCCGAGCAAGTGAACAGCTTGCTCCATCTCAGGGGGGCCCAGAAGCTGTACACGAAACTGGGCCTGTGGCTTTCTTTGATTAGAGAAGGGAGAGAATGCTTACTGGCTTAGGGTTGGTAGTCTGTGTCTACCCACTTTCCTTCCTCCATTTACCCACATTTGCATCTGTCACCCAGGGCTCCTGTGTTGTATCTCAGCTCCTTTTGAAAGTTTCAGCCCTTATCAGGTCTTCGCCTTTCGCATGGTCGGTGCTGACTTTCTTTCCTGCCCTTCTGTGTCAGCCAGACCCTCTCAAGGGATGGGAAGAGTGTGAAAACCGTGAGGAAAGAGCACTAGGAAGTGAGAATCTGTTTTAGTGTAGTGATGAGGCTGTGCCATGCATTAGGGTTCCTGGTATGGTCAGAGGGAAAAGAGGTTCCCCACGAATATGCTCTTCTCTTCGACACTTCAGTCTTTCTGCCTTGTATAGGAAGTCTTCGATTTACCAACGAATTACGTTCCAGGAGAATGTCTGTAAGTCTGATCTGTTTGTAAAACCAGCAAAGCGAGTCTTACACATCTTTGACAGAAATATACAAGGTAAAGCGTAAGAAACCAAACATACACAAACATACAGCACGTTTCTGACTGTGCTGTACTGCCATAGAGAAAGCACACAGTAGGACAACAACTCTGATGGTGTCTGGCAGACACATGAGCTCCTTCCGCGATTTTTCACATCTACAAATGTTCATAATGCAAGATCTGCTTGTATTAGCGAAAGCTCAAAATGCGAATGTTCTTAAGTCAGGGACTTTCTGTATAAACTCCTCTCAGACTTTCCTCTAGACCTTCCCCTGCAGTGCATCCAGCCAGGGCAGCTGTGGATGCGCCTCTGAACACTTCGCAATTTATTTTATTTTTTTCTCTCAGACATCCAGGGATAATATGTGCAGCTCTGACTGTGACCTTTAACCGTGGTCGTATTGCTTGTCATTGCTTGTCATTGCTGAGACAAAATGCTTGACACCTGCAGTTTAAAGGAGGAGAGGTTTGTTCTTGGTTTCTGGTTGCAGAGGGTTCAGTTCATGTTCTACTGGTTCCTGGCTTGTAGCAAAAGGTCATGGGGGAGGAAAGCTGCTCATCACAAGGCACCAGGAAGCAAGGGACAGGGAAGGAGCTCTACAGAGGCAGGCCCAGGAATCAGAAACAGTGCCCAAGTGTCTCGTGGCTGGGATCCAGTCAGACTCACCCAGAAACTGGCTTCGCTCATCTCCTAAACATCGCTCAAGCCAATCAAGTTAACAGTCAAGACGAACTCTCGTGTGCTCTTGGCTGTATTTAGTCGTTTTCTCATTCCTCTGTCTGTCTGTCTGTTTCTTTCTCCTCCGGGTTCTCTCCTTGCCCATTCACTCCCTGGCTGGCCTCGATTTCCCCTGAATTGCATAGCTAATCTTCATGGTGCCACCTTTCCAGCACAGTACTGTGGTTCTTTGACCATATTCCCATGTGAGATTCTTTCATCTTGATATGTAGCAGTCACCTCACTACAAAGGAGCTATTTAGTCTAGACATGTGGCTCCTGCCTATGATCCCAGCCCTCTGAGAGGCTGAGGCAGGAGGACTACAGTTCCAGCCCCGCCTGGGCAAATTAGGGACTTGATGAGAACCTATCTCAAAGTAAATTTAAAGAGAGGGAGAGAGAGAGAAGGTTGATTCAGGGCCGTAGGGGCTGAGGATACAGATTAGTGAGGAGGCTTCCGGCTCAGTCCTCAGCACTACAAGAAAAAAGGATACACTTTTCCTCAATTTGCTTGTCGTACTCCCTTTTGCCACCATAGTGTAACATCGAAAAAACAATGTTGATGGCGCCTATCATTATAATTTTTCATAGTAAACGACATAAAATGTGAAGTGTGTCTGAATGTGGTAAGGTTCTCTGAGCAAGGCCCAACTGAAACAAAAGCAGTGTTTTGAGCATAGTAAATAACCATTTGCTCACCCTGTTGTATTTTGCTGCATTCCCCTGGTCAGTTCCCAAGGTGCTTTGGCTGTGGTGCCCTTGCGTAGGCATGTTGTCCCCTCTTGTATCCACAGTTCTTGTCCTGCCTGGTGTGGCCCTGGGTGGCTCATGCTGTAATTCCGGTCACTGTTGCAAGAGCCAGCTTCCCACCGGTGTTCAGCTATGTCCATCTCCTCCTCTACTTAAATGGTGGCTTCTCTAGAGACCAGAGGTAGCTACGGTAGCACTGATCTCAAGGAATGAGCTCCTCATCACTTCTGGGTGGGTTCAGTGGAGGAAAAGCTAGAGCCGTTGATAGAAATGCCTTATACACTTTTAAACAGGCCAGTCTCCCAGTTGAAAACATCAAAAGAAAGAAAGGAAAGAAGGCAGGAAAAAAAGCAAGCAAAGCTTTGTTAGCTCAGCATTCAGGGGAAGTGTTACTGAGCAATGTGTGTCTCTCTCAAAACCAGGGCAAGTCGTGGCACCAAGATGATGCCTCCTGACGAGCTGGCCAAGGAGTACGGGATGAAGGAGTGGAAGTACTTTGTGTCTGACTCTGGCATGCCCAGCCAGCCAGGTACGACCCACATAGGTGGCTCTGGGTCCACTGCTTTTTTGCTTTGGACCCTGAACCTGCAATGTGAGGACACAAAGAAGCCCTCCATGCCCTTCCACAGGGGGTACACGTGGAGGAATTACCTTCTGTTTCTTGCAGTAAGACGCAAGCTATGTCCTAGGTATGTCTAATTCCTGTTTGGCAGCTGGTTCACAACGCTGTTAGCAGCCTTTTCACCCTGTTCGGTTTAAGGTTTTGTTGATGCTCCTTTTAACTGCATTTGTGCTGGTACGGAAGAGTGCCCGTTAGAAATAGTGCATCTCAGCCATCCCTGCCTGTGTCCCTGCCTTCATCAGTGTGTTAGGCGCTGGCTCCTTAGTTTCCTTTGTTTTTGGTGGAACTGGGAACTGAACTCTGTTACTGAATTAGATCCCCAATCCTGTTTTCCTGTATTTTAAGTTATCAGTTCTTTTTCTTTTCCAGTTTCACCAAGGCTCAATATAAAGTGATTTTTTTTCTCAAAAATTATTTCCATAGATGTCCATAAATTTACATGAAATGATTAAACAGGCTTTATTGAAAGGTTTTCATTTTTACTTTATATCTACTTGGTTTGTTGTGTTTGCCCATCTTTTGAGGGTTTGGTTTCATGTTGTATTTTTGTAGTGAGTTGAAAGTGTAAGAAAGTATGTGTACTCTTGATGAAATAAATTGATAAGAAAAATCAGGAAGTCACCTTTGGGATGAGTTGGAGAATACTTCATACATCTCGAGTCAGGTTGGGTGCATACTCTTTTACTCAAGTAATTATGGGAGACTGCTATTATCGCTTCATAGTTTAGCAATTACAAATAAGCTTCTTCCTTACCCCAGGAGGGGGATACCACATAAGCGTTTCATGCCTAAATCCGTTCAGAATCTGGAGAATTTCCCTGCTACCATACACACCATTCTCCTGGAGGCCACGCTCAGTGGCCCCCTGCTTTACCGCTAGAAGGCACTGTCACCTCCTGGCTCCGTAGTGCCCTGTGGCACCTAAGTAGCTTGGGAGCACCCAGAGGTGCTGTGTTCACCTTAGCTTAAGCGGGCTGGTTAAGAAAGTGTTTCCCATGCAGGGAGCCAGGCTGTAGCACAAAATAAAGGGGTGTTGTTTTTGCAAAATAAGAAAGGAAAGCGAATACATTTTTTAAAGTTATAATATTGCAAAGTATAAAAGAAAAGAAAATTCCTGTGATTCTGCAGCGCAGTTTACTTTTTTACAGTTAAAAGAGTCATCTGGTTAGAAAATGGATATAGTATAGAACTTAGGGACAGTGGGTGCTGGGCTGCATGGATACTTCTGAGCAGATGCGCAGAATTGGCCTCCTGGAGCTGTCAGGCTGGTGCTCGGGAGGTGGGGATTGGTTCAGTGGCTCCTCCTTCATTGGTTGGGGTTGGCCCCAGGGCCTTTGCATGACAGCACGCAACACAGAAGCCCAAGGTGGGATGAGGCCATTTACTGTGGCTGAAATCTTTCGCTGGCCTG
The DNA here is from genome assembly GCA_004027295.1 of Dolichotis patagonum. Lineage (NCBI taxonomy): Eukaryota > Metazoa > Chordata > Mammalia > Rodentia > Caviidae > Dolichotis > Dolichotis patagonum. The sequence goes on along the minus strand of PVJX010001157.1, from coordinate 148,099 downwards.
GGGATGTCAGAAGTGCTGCAGACCGGAACCTGGCGGGCGTGCTGGGGAAGGGCCGGGGTTTAACCCCACCCTGGCCCACACAGAAGTGTTCGTGCGGTTTGCTTTTTATCCCTTAGCACCTCTGCAGTGTGTCTGAAACTCTGCACCCGCTGAACAGGGTGCTTCTGGCGGGCCACAGAGCAGGGCATGGAAAGCCTGCTTATGTGCAGGGCGCTGTGGGGCACCAGGCTTATCTGGCTGTTTGGAAATCCAGTGACGCTGATAACATACATTGTCACTTCTGATATTGTTTTGTGTTTGGGGTATATTATGGTTTTAGCTTTTATGTTTTTAAAACAACCTAAATTTTCTTTTTTTAATTTTAAAAAGAAGAAAAACGTAGAAATAAAACTAAACTGGAATTTCAAATCAGGCTGATGGAAGAGTAACAATAACTAATGCGCTGTGTATTATTATCTTCTTAGTAGTTACCCCAAGTATAAGATTCAGGCGTGAAATACTGTCCAAACAATATCTTTTCAGTGAACTAAGAGAAGCTAGCTGTGTAACTCTCTTGACTATCTTATGTATAAATATTTTTTCCCTTTTCTTTTCCTTCCTTTCCTCTTTCCCCCATCAGTTTCTCTTTCTTTTGAACAATTTATTCCCAGTTTCCAATGTCTAGTGTGCATTATGGATCTTACTTCCTCGTTCAGCTTCTCACATTAGTGACTTTTACACAAGTGAGTCTGATTTGTTTCATTTACGAGTATGGTCTCAAGTTGCAACCATTTACCTATAGAGGTCCAACTTTATCCTTCTTTATGGCTGAGTAGTACCCCATTATATTAAAAAATGGTCCCACCAGCATTTGTTATTGGTTGGTATTTTGATAATAGCCATTCTTTCTGGGGTGAGATGGAACCTCAGTGTTGTTTTAATTTGCATTTCTTGAATGACAACCTAAATATTTTTAATAAGGTGCTTAACTTACCAGTGCCATATGAGCATCCTCAGAGCTTACGTACTCTTTGAAAGGCAGTGATATTCTCTACTGCAGCCATTTTGAACTGAAATAGAGGCCTTCAAACAAATCAACCAAAAACCAGTGTCTCTTCAGGCAAATTTCTGTGTATTCCGTGTGCATGAGACATTAAAATTGTTCTCAATTTTAAAATTCTGTCCTTTTTTTTAGGAAAATACTATTTTTATGATAACTATTTTGACCTGCCCGGAGCTCTCCTGTGTGCCAGGGTAGTGGATTCTTTGACAAAGGTGAGTGGGTCTTCATGCTTTTAAAAACTGTGTGTATCCAGTCATAAGTAAAAGGACTTAATTGTATATAGTTCGGAGCTGAGAGTTTATTTAATTACCTGTGTGGTTTCAGGGGTGACTGAGGAAGAAAAACATGGTGGATTTGGTCAAAATATTTTTAGAAAATTAAATAGCAATGACCACGCACCCCCAAAAAATAAACCTGCAGGGGGTGCAAGAGTCTAGAAAAAGAAAACACAGAACTAATGTGGACACATATTTTCTTGGTTTCCTTAGCAGAATAAAAACTGCAGTAAAAGTGATTCATAGCCCATGTATCTCTAAGCGTTGTGAAAAATATAAAACCAGCAAAGTGAGGTGACATTTTTAAATTCATCTTTTTAAGCAATTTAAAGTGTATAAACTTTGGTGTTATGTAGCAAGATGAAATAGATCTCTAGTTTTAGCAATTTATACTTAAAGCTTCAGACCTATAAATAGGAATTAGTTTACATGTCAGAATCACTTTCCCTTTTGCATATGTTGCCTTTTAAAATCACAGTTGTGTATATAAATGGCTTTTTAATTGGGATTACAGCCAGGTGTTTGTGAACATTTCTGTTAAACAATAGTTTTGATGTATTTTATACATCTTTATTAACGTGAAATGGAATCAACATTTCATCATTACTCAAACCAAATATATCAGTCTTTTGTTTTTTCTTTTGAGGTATTGGAGTTCAAACCCAAGGCCCCACACACTGCAGACAAGTGCTGTACCACTGACCCACACCCACAGCCCACGGCGCATCTTTAAGTAGTTACTTAGTAGTTCACGTGACCTCACACAAATATCCAGGAGTCTTTGTTGAGTTAGGACCCTAGTAATGTTTCCAAGGAAGCAAAAGGCCATAGAATTGTATCCTTTAGTGTAATGTTTGTTTATTTTGTGGTTTTAAAATAGTTTCATAGAAATGATGTAAATTTTCGGTTTGGAACCTCATTCATCTCTCCTGTGCTGGCAGGTTAAGTGGGCACTGAGTTCTAAAATAACCAGCATTTAAGGCTTTAGCTTTATAGGCTTCTTGGCCGCATCAGTGCTGGAGCACATGAAGTAACAGGTTCATAGACTTCATAAACTGCATGACATTCTAAATTTACTTGTGTGTTTGAAGTCTTCTGTAACTTGTAGACTTAATATTGAGTGGGAATTTTAATCTTATTTGGGCGATATGAACTATTAATATTTAATGGTATGCATTGGCATGTGTATATACATATATATAGTAGCAGGGGTTTTCATGCCGGATTCCTCTAAAATCGTATTGAACAGAATGAGAACTTTATAAATTTATTACTTTTTCTAAAACATAAATTCCTGTCTTATTATTCAATAGTACTGTAATTGTCAGCATTTTCTGCTATGCCTAGCCTCAAAATTAGTTCATTTGTTACATTTGAACTTTTTTTTTTTTAGCAGAACAGTGGTCAAAAAACATTTGATTTTTGGAAGGATATAGTTGCTGGTATTCAACACAATTTTAAAATGTCAGCTTTTAAGGGTGAGTAACATGGAGAGGCTTCCTCATAGATGTTTGTTAAATGCTGTATCTACTAATTAAGTCAGAGTTGCCTCTTTTGCTGTGTTCCTTACTTAAGATTTAATTGATCTTAAATGTTGCTGTAAAGTTCTGCTTCTATTTTAAGAGTATCTGTTTGTATCTGTGTCTGTTTCGTGGTCATCATTGCTAGGATTTCTTGCTGTGCTATTAAAATGTCATTTCCATGCCTGCCAATCATGCTGTGTGCTGTGGGCTCCCTAAAACCGAAAACTCCGGTTTTGCTGTTTTCTGGCTTGGGAGGGAGAGTTGGTGACATCTGTAACCCTCCGCGTGGCAGCCGTAGGCAGGTGGGCCCAGCAGCTGCTGGTGGAAATGTCACTCTTGCTGCTGAGGCACAGGAGTGGTTGACCCAGAACAGGGTTGGAGCCTAGATTTTAGATTTACCTTCTCAGGTGGCTTGGGCTGCACAAAGGCTAGTTCCAAGAAACAAGGAAGATGCCTTCATAGCATGTTAGCTCAGGCACTTTACCCACACTAGCTTGATTCAGCTAGTTGGCTAATGAATACTCGAGCAGTAATTTTCAACTTTGAACCATGTTACGTTTTGATTCACACTAAAATGTGGCTTGACTGCTTAATGTAAATCAAGCCATCAAAATAATTTTAAATACGATGACTAAAAAATGTCAAAGCCATAAATGGTAACTAGAATATTTGTTCAGGTTACGTATTTCTCTGCCACCTGCTACTTTCCACTTTGTGGTGTGATTGTCTCACTTTTCTGTACCTAGTTTTCCTCCCTTGACCCAGTTCCAAAGCCACTGTGGTTTGTGGGGACTTCCTCACCGTCCACACTGAGTACCAGCTGTCTGGAATGTCACCCACAGCACCACGACAGCTGTAAAAGCCACCCGCCACTTTATCGCTTTTGTGCTCATTAACTTCCAGAAATGAAACCCTTAGACGCATGACTGAGAATAGCAAATCTCAGCTTTCAAGTAAATTCAGTATAAAAATCTGTTGATGTTATTTTATTGCTTTGTAAATAAGGAGTAGATTAAACATTTCTTGCTTTTATAAGTGAGGCACAGTTTAAAAGTTTTAAACAGTAACATAAAAATACAGTACAGAGCATAAATAAATATCTTTTCATTTATAGTCATATTTTGAAATCCTTGATGCCAGTTATATTTTCACTGGGATGGAAGCATAAGGCATATATGCTATGTTCGTAAACCCTAGAATATTGCATAAGAATTCAGTAAGGAATCAAATCAAATTAATCACATTTGTGTTAAATAAATAATAGATCAGACACCTATTTCTGAGTTGTGCTGGGTCTATGGAAGGGTTTTCTGCAATCACAGAGAAGTTCGAAAAGATCCCTAATTAAAGCACCTGGCGTTTCAGATTGATTTCAATAATGTTTTGGTTTCTTCTGAGAGCTTCAAAGAGTATGCATGCACCTACATGTTTGAATCAATCTTGATGAAAGGGCCGTATAAGCCATAGAATAATGCACCGTTACAAATATCTTGGGGCACACAGTGTATTCAAGTACTTAAGTTCTACAAAGCTGTGTGTTACCTCTTAGATGTTTTCTAAAGATTCTCATACTAGTTATTAGAATAAGGCTTATTTTAAAAGGAAATGGTGAGTTTCTGAAATTAAATTTTAACAGTTTTAGAATTCTGTTTTTGTTTTTTTTTTTTTACTTTAGTAGAACTTTTTCAATGAGATGTGTAAATATTTGTAGCTCACCTCCATATGCATTTTGTGGGGTGGGGTGGAGCTTAGAAATGCCATTTCAAACAGAAGATTTAGGTTAGCTTGGTGGGAAAGTGCTCACATGGGAGCCACCAAGAATCCTGAGAAGGAGGAGTGGACGTACTCTGAGGAGTAGAGGCCACTGGACTCCGCGTTGGGCAGCTGAAGCCACACCTGGTCACTTTCTGCGAGGTCGATTATGGCGCTCCCTGAAGCCTGATCCAGGTAGCCCTTGGAATACTCATCGTAGGTGTACATGATGGGGGTGCCGTTCTTGTACAGGCCTACCCAGACATGTGTGCCTTTCACGTGCACGTGGTAAGAAAAGTAGTATACCCCAGGTATTCTGCAGGTAAAGATCCCAGTTCTTGGGTCGTAATGCTCTTGCCTGTTATACAAAATCTTATCAAATGGGATGGGAGCACCCACTGCTGGGTAAGCTCTGGAAAGGGTGACAGTGAAACCAGACACAGGAATGCCTGATACTCCCTGGTTGGCACTGATGAGAGGCACCCCTGAAAGACCCGACCTTTGGCCTGATTTGGTTAAGCCGTCGTCGGGCATGACTGCCTGGCCTGGGGGCCCCGGGGGTCCTGGCGGCCCTGGGAGACCAGGCTTTCCATCGTGACCCCTTGGACCTGGGAGTCCTGGTGGTCCAGTTGGTCCACTAAGGCCTTTAGTTGCTATGCCAGCTGGCCCGGGAGGACCTGGATTTCCAGGATCACCTTTAGACCCAGGAAATCCTGGGATACCTGGTGGCCCGATGGGGCCCCTGGTACCGGGTATGCCAGGGACACCTCTTGGGCCAGATTCACCATCTTGTCCCGGCAGTCCCTTAGCTCCTGGGAGGCCCCTGGGGCCTGGGAGACCAGGAGGTCCTCCCACTCCAGGGTCCCCTTTTGGGCCTGGTAACCCTGGGTTACCCTTAGGCCCGTGGAGACCGGGCTCTCCTGGGTACCCTTGTTTTCCATCTGACCCAGGAGGACCCCTTGCTCCCCGAGCCCCAGGATGGCCTGCAGGCCCCACTGGCCCGGATTCACCTTTAGGACCTGGCATGCCGTGGCTGCCTGCGATACCTTTTGGTCCTTGGGGTCCCACACTTCCAGGGGATCCAGGGAGACCTGGATCCCCAGGATGACCTGCCGGCCCTTGTTCCCCTTTGGTACCTGGACTCCCTGGAAGTCCAGCAGGCCCCGTCTGTCCCTTCAGACCTGGCAAGCCTGGTTTCCCCAAACCAGGAGCCCCAGGGGGTCCAGCCATTCCTGGAATCCCAGGGTGGCCTTTTGTTCCTGGAATCCCTGGTTGGCCTGGGGCTCCAGGGGCTCCTGGCTTTCCAATGCCTTCTGGCCCTTGTCTACCAGGAGGACCTTGGGGACCTGGAAGGCCAGCTGGTCCCCTTTCTCCTGGAAAACCGCGCTCACCTTTGATGCCTGGCTGTCCTGGAAACCCATCTTCACCTCTTTTCCCCACCCCAGGAGGGCCAGGTGGTCCCATGGGGCCCTGGGGGCCTGGGAGACCCCTCTCACCAGGACGGCCAGGAGTACCGTATCCTGGTTCTCCTTTCTGTCCATTCACACCGGGGGCTCCCGCCGCACCCTTTTCACCAGGAAAGCCCCTGGGCCCCGGGGCACCTGCAGGTCCTTGCTGGCCCGGTTTTCCTGACACAGAAATCCCAGCTGGGCCGGGGATTCCAGGTGGCCCCGGTGGGCCCCGTGGTCCCGGTAAACCAGCTGGGCCAACATCTCCTTTTGGCCCGTGTGGTCCTCTCTCCCCTGGCTTTCCGGGATGTCCTGGCACACCTGGTTTCCCAGTGCCCGATGGTCCTGGTGGTCCTGGCAGTCCTGGCTCCCCTTGTAGTCCCGGGCTTCCATAGCCTGGTTTTCCTGGTGGCCCGGAAGGACCCGGGTGTCCTCGAGGTCCAGCAGGGCCTGGTGGGCCAGGGACGCCTTGCTCTCCTCTTACTGCTATACCTGAAAGACATGCCAGTGTGCCCACGCAGAGAAGGGCATGGTTAGCGTTGTTGAAGATAATCGATGCGTCTTAATCCGAGTCAGCACAGGGCATGCAGTGCCAGTCATCTCGGACAGCCTAATGTGCACCAGTCCTGCAGGCATTCCGGTGATCCGTGTGGCATCACTTTTTATATTTTTTATTTTATTTTTTTTGGTGCCAGGGATCTAACTCAAGCACTCGGCAGGCAGGTGCTTATGCTACTGAGCTAAATCCCTGGTCCTTGGCATCATTTTTAAACATGCTGTTAGAGACGATGGTTCCCCAAATTCATGGCTACCATAATAACTCATCACATGTGAACCATGAGAACCAGAAGACAGTGAAGAATTGCTCTAACATGAGAGTACAGTAGAGGCGAAGTTACCGCACTCATTTTAAGGGTATCATCTTAGAAAGGTAAGGAGAAAGAGATATTTGACAGAACAGACAGAAGGAGAAGAAAATGGCAGTGGAAGAAAAAATGAAAATGTTTCAAAAGTATGACAGTGTTCTCTCACAAGGCCTCTCCTATGAGACAAGAGAAATGGAATTAATTCAAATATTCACCTCCATGCCCTGCTGAACATTTAGATTTAGACTGCTTTGTTCTACATCATTGTATTCTGAGTTTTTATTCTCTTCCTTATTTATTTGAAACTGAAATAATGAAAATTAGACATAATGAGTGAAGTTCACAAAGTAGTATTTAAGCACTTACCTAGTGCAAACTAATGAGAGTATTAGATTTTGTAAGACTGTGAGTTCTTTTGACCAGAATCCTTCTAAGGTCGGTGACCCCTGCCCAGTGCCTGTGATGTGGAACGTGCTTGGGCAGAGTGCACAGGCCGTGTGGTGCAATGAGTGTGTGCCCGGTCTTGAAGGTGTGCAGGGGCTGTCTCAGTCATGTAGAAATGGGTCTAACAGGGCACTGAAAGCGTTACTGTCAGCCATGAGGGAAGGATTTGTCACCATTGCACTCTTTCAGCAGTAACCACCACAAGCATCTTTTTTGTCCTTTAGTGGTACTGGGAAACGAACCCATGGCCTTTACTCTGAGCTTCATTCCCAGCCCCTATTTGTATTTTTTATTCTGAGACAAAGTCTTAAGTAAGTGACCGCGCTTAAATTTGTGATCCTCCTGCCTCAGCCTTCCAAAGTACTGGGATTCCAGGCATATATAACCATGCCCAGCTACATACAAATACTTTCTCTCTGGGAAATTCTTTAATACTTAGCAAAAAATAACAAGATGTATGTAATTTTTATATAGTATCTTCTTATACAATTTATATTAAGATCACTTCGTATTTAATAAGCTATCTTATTGTGACTGGACATCTGTGAAAGAGTGAAGAACAAATCTTACTGAAGTTGATGGCATTGGGTACCATTTGAGCCTACAACTCCAGTGACAGAGTGATCGTTGTCATTTTGAATGCAACTAAATTTTGAGACGTTCAAGAGTATCTGTTGTATAACTGTGCTTTTATCTTTACATATTAAGGTACCTTTCAGAAAATGTTTTAAGCTTCTTCTTCTTGAGGTATTTTATGAATTTAGTTTATTCAAAATGATTGTTCCCAAAAGCATACTGTTTAAAATTTATGACAGATGTCTTTAGCTTTATTTATATATAACTAAAAGGAAAATATATATATATAACTAATATATATATATAACTAAATATATATAACTAAATATATAACTAAATATAGCTAATAACTAAATATATAACTAAAAGGAAATATATAACTAAATATATATATATATTTATATATATAACTAAAAGGAAAAGTATTATGGAAAGGAAGCATAAAGCCTGCTGTCAGTTTATATTATTCAATAGGTGTTTGATTGGCAGTTTGTATCAGACACTATTAAATGGAATTAGTGAAGATAAGACCTAGCAGTTGCCTTTCTCTGAGGCTGTTAGCATTTTTCATGTATTTTCAAAATATTCTTCACTCTAGCAGGGAAAGCCAAATCAGAAGTAGATTCAAAAAGACGGTCTGTGACTGCACAAGTAAAGCAGTAGAAAAAGAATAGAAGCAGAAGTAGTGTGACAGGAGAGCAGTAATAGCAAGCCACAGAGCATCTGACAGGCGAGTAGGTCTTTCAGGTAGCTAGCTGTTGCTCATTTAAAAGTGAAGAAACTAAGGCCCAGAGAGAAAAAGTCTTGCCTGTGGCCATGGAGTTCATTTGTACCAGTTAAGTCTGCGTTACACCACCAAACTGTAAGAATGAACAGATCACTATGAACGTTGCTACTTTATTTGCCTCTTGATTTATTGAGGAAGGACATGAAGTTTTATTAAAGACTCAGTTTTGTGTATATTTTTAGACCAATTGAATGAGTTTTAAAATAAATGCTTAAGCATTTTGATGTATAAACCTTCCATTGTCTTTATACAATTATTTTAATTAAAATTTTAAAGCTGATTAATTTCGATTGGAAAAATATTTCCAGATTATGGTTAGTTATTTGTGCAGAAGTATCATTTAAGGGAAAAGAGTCTCCACACATAAAAATACTTAGTATTCTTCAGTTGTAGCTTCCTTTGACATGTATTGTGCAAAGGATATTACTGGTCTCACATTGACCTTCCACAAATCATTTTGTTGTAAAGATTTGGGCTAATTTAGGAATTTGAGAATAGATTAGCCATGGAATTGAATGCATTTGGTTAAAGAGCTCCTCATGGCTAAGACTATAGAGAGCACCAACCATCTGGTTTAGAGCAAAATACACAGTTGCATTACCTTTACTCCGTACGGTGTAGGGAATGAAGACGCGGGTCTCGGCGTGGGGCAGTGGGCCTTTCACACCTGTAGGGGTTTGGTGTCGCTCAGCGTAAAAGTGTCCGTGAACCAAGATCAGCGGCATGAGCAGCCAGAGGACTGCTTGTGGCAGCATATTCTCAGGTCTACTCTGAAAAACAGAAAGCAGTTATTTCACTCAGTTTTGTGATTGAAATGTTTTATTTTTTCCAGTGCTGCACAGGTGATCTCTCTTCGTACAATTGTCCACATTTTTAGCCAATCCCTTGTATTTTGAATATATTCCATAAATTATTGAGATTTTTATTCATGTGAATTTAGGTCTTTCTCACTTTTGGAAGCCCCATTCAAAGAATCAAGTAAAACTAAAGTAATACATAAAGAAGCAAACTGAAATCATCATTGGATGTTTGCATTAAGTAATTCAGGATATTTACCATTAAGTAATTCAGGATATTTAACATAGCCCAAAATGTCTATAGTAATTTTAAAGTGCACTAACATTAAATTACAGCAAGTTTGTATTATCTCATATAGACTGGTACAAATAAAACTTTCCTAGACATCGTTGTGGAAAGCAGTTTGTAAAAATTATGTGCAGAACATTAAGTAGCTGAAACTTATTTCCAAGCAAGCTAACACGTGGAGGTTTCCCAGTGACTCCTGTCCGTAGACTTACTTGGGTGCTGGCAGCTCCTGGAGGTTGGCCTTGGCAGTTGTGTGGGGCCTCCTGGCCTGGGTGAGCAGTGCAGGAGGTGCCCTGTCCAGAGCTGCCCCGAGGCATTTATACTGTTTTCTCTTCCTGCCCAGGGTTACCCTGAGTTAAGCTCCTCCCCGCTGAGGTTGGAAGCCCTAATTCTGGTGGAAGGTTCCATTGGGCAGGCTTACAAACTCAGGCAGGGCTCTCGGTTTCCTTGTTTTCTTAATGAAAAAAAAATTGTCTTAAATATATATTAATAGTTTTAACCATACACCATATTTTTATTTTAGAAGTTATTCTAAATTTTAGATGTTATTATTCCAATGTTGGTTCAAGGTGGATTGGTGATTCCCCTTTTATTTTTGAAAAAGTGCATTATTGTGTTATTTGGTTGAAAATACTTGGTAGTATATAAAAATAGGTAAAGAATTCTTTGGGAGGGGTGTGAATTTAGGTCATCTAACTTCCTCAGGTACTCCACAAAGCCGTCAATGTGTCCTTTAATGTTCTGAAATTTTTATGAAAATAGTTTTCCTCAGTTCTTACTTAAATTTTGTTCTTAAGGGGAAGAAACAAAATGGTGAAATGCAGGTATACTGTTTTGCATTTCAGAATTTTAGTGTAAGCCTTCAGAGGTTAATAAAAAAATTTAACATAATAACATTGAATATTTCAAGTTTTTGCATTTGAGTATTTTTACTTTTTAGAAAAATAAGAAACATCTTGAATTTGATAAGAGCATAAACTCTGGAAGATTTAGATTCTTTGTTCACAACACTACACTGATTTTAATAAATGCTTTGAGATTTTCTTGCTTGAATTTGGACTACCAGACTGAGAGTTGGCGTAGAGTTTGAAGCACCTTTCACTTGATAATCTTATATTATGTTTATTTATGTAAGGTTGCTGTATCTGCTTTAGAAAAAAAAATTTCCTCAAACTTTGTTTTTATCTTTTTGAAAAGAACTGCTGACTTATATTCCTGTGTTCATTAAGGATGCTGAACCATCCCAACTAAAAACATTTTAATTCCCGGAGGGAAAATAAGCATTACTATTGTCAGTCTCAGTAGTTTTCTTTTTTATGGTGTTAAAAAATTGTTTGAAGAATTCCATGTACAATAAACAAACATCACTTTTGGTATAACCCTAGAATTAAGCTGATACTGACTGAGGACTGATCAATAATTAAAATAATGGAATGTTTATCAGAAATGAAATAAAGATTTTGGGTTTTTTTTTCTTTTCTTTCCTTTCCCCATTCCTCTCCTGTGTATATACTTAAGCAAAGCCTTGTGCAGCATCTTGTAATGTAAATGAAGAACTCTCTGCCCCTCTCACATTGGAATATTTTATTGACGTGCATGAAAATCTGCATTGTCAGTTATGTCTCTCTGTAATACTCAAGAAATACAGTGTATGTATCAGTTCACATTATCAGGAAAATCAGTTCGTATTGTAATTATTTTTTTACCATTTGGAAATTATGTGAGGAATAGCTTTTGTAATTACAGTACAAACTTTAAAGCATCTGTGAGAGACTAAACAGATAAGCTAAGGAAACAGCTGCCTTCTGTTTGCTTATGGATCACTTGGACAAAATTTTGAAAAAGTAATTGAGGTTCTTCAAATCTAGGCCAAACGTGTTTTGAAAGGAATTATCAGAATTACATATAGATATTTTCGTGGGTGCATACGTTTACAAACACACACATTTATAACTGAGACTGATGGTATTACTCTGTTACATATCATTTCTGTCAACTGGAAGACTTTTTAGCTCTCAATACCAGAAATTTGCACCTGCGTACCCCGTTTCACAGCTACCCATCATAATGGAGAAGGGTGTTTCCTGTTTTATCAACAGAATGTATGATTTGGACAGGATGGTGTCTAAGTGCCTCCTAACCTTAAAATTAGATTTTTATTTTTTATTTACTTATTTATTTATTGGTCCCAGAGATCAAACTAATGACCTCACGCTTGCCAGGCAGGTGCTTATGCCACTGAGTTAAATCCGCAGCCCCAAATTAGATTATTCTTATGCTTCAGGTATTCTGCTGTTGCCCATGGTTAGGCAGCAGAGTTGGCTCTATTTTTACTTTAGAAACAAAAAAGAAAAAAGTCTATACTTGGTGGTCATATCCGTTCTTCGGGGACTATGTAAACATATGTGGGTATTAGTCATTCTATATCCCCCCTTCAGCTTTGAAAACCGTGGTGTCTTTATTGGTAAGTCTTGGCCAGTCAGCCCTTTTGGCAAATAGTGTACTATTTCAGCCCATGAAGTCTGACTACTGTTTGTTTTGTTAAGTCACATAAGAAGCGCTGTCCTGAACAAAACAGATTGTAGCATCAGAATATTTGCTAGCCACTCCGCCCAATTATGTGTTTAAAACTATTTTTATTCTGTTTACTTTTAGCTATTAGAAGTGACTAATTTGTGGCTGTGCAAAAGAAACCTGTTCCACCTGAAACAGCCACGCTCTTTAAACTCACCTGTATCATGTTCTTTTTATCAAATGTGAGAGATGATTTTTACACATGTAGCGATCAGCACTAGCTGCTTATAGTCTGCTGTTCATTTGCACCTCCAGGGTCACTCATGAATTCACCAGACACTTGAGTAACACCTGAGATAAACACTGGGTGAATAACGCACATTCCTTACTCTCAGGGTATTTGCACAGCGGTTTCTAGTCTCTGTTTCTGTTCCTGTCAACCTGGGGACACGACCCAATTTGTTTAGTCTGTGATGTCCATTAATAAGGTGGTGGTGGCTGGGCATGGTGGTGCATGCCTGTGATTCTGTCACTTGACAGAAGGTTGAGGTGGGAGGATTGCTGAGTCTGAGGCCTGCCCAGGCTACATAGTGAGTTCAAGACCAGCCTGAACTATATATATAGTGAGACCCTGTCTCCAAAAACAGAAAGAAAGAAAGAAAGAAAGAAAGAAAGAAAGAAAGAAAGAAAGAAAGAAAGAAAAAGGAATTATGGTGGTAGTTCACAAAGTGTGTTTTACAAAAGCCCCTCAGGGCTCCTGGGGACTCCTAAGCTGGAATGTGTAGTTTGGTGATATCAGTGTCATTACTAGCTAATATTAGCCATTTAATTTTCTTTATTTTTGTGTTTGTTTTTCTTTTGTCTTTATTACAGAAAATTTTGGTGCTACCTATAGTAGGGTAAATGGTTGCCATGCATTCTTGTGTGCCTGTCACCTAATTTAGTCTAACCCAACTCACTGTCATTCTGCTCTTCCAGTCACCCCTCCTCAATTCTGAAGCACGCTCCACACATTGTACCAAATCACCTAAAAATAGTTCAGTACATTTCTCCAAAAGACAAGAACAAGAATATTAAACAATATCTTTATCTTGTCTAAGAATCAAGCTTTTCTAAATATCCAGTGCTTTAGTTTACATTCATATTTCCCCAGTCATCTAGCTTAGGTATAGCCATGAATACATACACCTGTGTACAAACAGATACATAGACACACAGCATGCATATATATATAGCATATGTATATTTATGTATACATACATATTTGCATGTAGTTTTCATGATTTATTATTTAAGTGAAGTTCATGAATTGCCATGGATTGATTTGTCACCTGTTCATACAGGTTTCTTATCTGTGTGTCTTTTTTCCTTCTGGCACGTTATTTGTTGAAAAATGGGATCATCCTATACAGTTTCCTGTAACCTCAATATTGTTGTCATTTAATTGGATCGTCTACAGATTGGTCACTGCATCTAGAGTGTTATTCTTATTTAGGTTTAATATATGTACATTTACACACGCACACACAAGTACTTTTGTAGAGAGCGATATGGTGCATTGTTTCAGGAGCCCCTTCATTGCCGGCTGTCTCTGGTGTTACTAGGCATTGTTAATTAACTAAATTCATTATAGCCTGTAAAATGGGGATGTCTTGCCTTTATCCTCCATTTTTATTAACTAAGTCATTTCTATAAAGAAAAACACGTCTTGATCAACTATTACCCAACATACAGTTTCTACAGAAGAAAAAGCATAAATACGTTGGCCAATGTGAAGCAATAAGCTTGCTTCTAGGCATCCGCTAGAGGTAGCCCAGTGAGGTGTTTTATATGCATTTGAGAATCCTCATAAACGCATGGATTTTTCCTGTGTTTTATGTCTCAGTCATGGCAGATATTATTCTTCTGATGGGCCATATTTTTCACCATCTTTGGTCTGTGAGCATGTCTTCAAGGTTGTTCCTGAGTGCTTGTGACATCTCCCTGTACTCTTACAACTTCTTTCTTCATCATACTGTGTGCTTTCCCTAGCCTAGATCTGTAGTGAGACTTTTCCACAGCATCTTGGCATTCTCACTGGGAAACAGAAGTTAAAAACCACAGTCCAGGCATCTTAATGCCTGAACCCCAGGGACGCACATTGCTTCTGGGTTGGTCCTTCTTTCTAGGCTTTTTCAGTCAACAGAGCTAAGAGTTTATGACCATACCACCCCGACATGCCTGGTTAGTACTTGGATGGAAGAGATAATAAATTTGTGCATATAATGTTAACTAAATACAAAATATGACTGCTGACAGATAGATCCAGCTCACATTCATAACTTGTATCTATAGCTCCTTCGAAGTCCCTCAGTGCCCTTTGCTTTGTTCTGAAATACACCCAGCTTCTGAGGATGGCAGTGCCAGCATTGACACCATAGCAATGAAAACAGATAAACTGTTAAGCTGATTAGTTTTGCAGTTAAGTACTTGCAGAAAGATGTGTCCACAGTGCTGTGCTATGAAGTTGCTGGTCAGTTCAATACAGTGATGCTACTGCCTTAGTTTATTGTTAGATTTGTTTCATTTTGCTTTCAGTATTTAAGAATACCCTTGCTAAATTTAATTTTGTTTTGTACTTTTCTAAAATCTTTACATTTTCTGTGTTGTGCTAATAGCCAACTTGAGGGTAAATGTTAAATGTCTGCTTGTTGGTGTGATGTAAATACAGCCACCGTGGCCATTTTCAAGCTACCAAGGTGGTCAGCTCCCTCAGCGGACACCTTGAGCCATGGTAAGCCAGCTCCAGCATACACCGCATGTTTTCCAGTCAAATTTATAAAATAAGGAGTATGCAGAAAAGTCTAGCTTTTATTGTTGACCTAACTGGGCCCTCTTGATTCACCATCCTTCTAAATAAATATATTGTTTGTTTGTGTTTGTTTGTTTTTTATGGTACCAAGAGTTGAACTTAGGACCGTGTGCTTGCTAGGTAGGTTACCAGCCATCTATGCATAATCATTATTCAGTGTTTTCTATTTATCCTTTTATTGTTAATGCATATTAATCCCACTGTATTTCTTGCATAAATGGCACCATCATATGCACATTTATTTTACTTACGTTTTCTTTTTTGGCGGTACTGGGAATTGTACTCAAGACCTTTATGCTGAGCTACATATCCAGCCCTTTTTAATTTTTAATTTTTTAATTTTGAGGCAGGGTCTTATTAAATCACTGAATTGCCCAGAGTGGACTCGGACTTTCCCTCCTCCTGCCTCAGCCTCCACCATGATCCCCTCCTGGGATTATAGGTGTGTCCTTCCTCTTTTATATCCTTTATGTAACCATTTACCATGGAAATCAGTGCATAGCAGGGTATGAAGATAGTCTGTGTTCTTCTTACGGCTTCTTACTATTTCACAGTATGGATGTACAGAGTTTGGGTTTTTTTCAACCACAGCTTAGTTGATGATCATCTAAATTATCTCTTTATTTTGTTATATACAGATACACAGCAAATAACTTTGTGTATGCATATTTTTTCCTGAATATTTTTGGAAGAGATTTTTAGAATTGGATTTTATAGTCAGAAAGTAAATAAACATAATTTTGTATATCATTGGATATCATTGAACTTTCCTCCATAGATTATGTATAATTTTGTATTTTTGCCAGAAATATATGAGGGTATCTGTTTCCTCATTGTGTTAACCAATAGCATATATTGTTCAGATTTTGTAAATTTTTACTAGATTTTTGCCCACCTTAAAATGGCAGTCTCATCATGTTTTTATTCTTCTTCTGCAGAGCCTGGATAAGCATCTTTCCATAGAATTAAAACTGGATTTCAATCTCATTTACCTGTGAAGGTTTATAGCTTATGAATAAATCACCTGTGCTCTTGTGATAGTTTGTACATATTTTTCCTAGTTTTCATTGGTCTTTTCTGTTTGCAAATGAGTTTTTTAACATGCAAAATTTTGTTTTTCAGTACCCAGGATTTTGAATGAGATGATTGTTCTTTCATAGCCTCAGAGCTGTAAGGTTATATAAGGAAGCTAGCTTCTCGGTACCGTGTCTTCCTCCTTGATGTTTAACCGAGTTGAATTTCTGAAGTGTTGAAGAGCTTTTGGTGAGAGAGCCATTGAAGGAAAAAGGCCAGGGGATTACTTCATTCGCTCATCTGCTTCCCCAGCAGGGTACTCATCGCTTCTGTTCCTCTAATGCTTCTTCCCTTTAGCAGCAGAAACGGGAAAAGTGCCCAGAAGGTCACTTAGGGGCCCCAGAAGCTACAGCTCCACCACTGGACTATATACCTCATTCCTGCTCCAAATAAGGTGGAGGGACTTTTGTAGGTGCTACCACAGAGCCCAGAAGCTATAAACGATCTGTTTGTGTAACTAGCTTAAGGTGGTTTGGTGGTTAGATACCTGCTGAGGGATTTGAAAGAGAAATTCATGCATAAAAACAGGTGTTTATGAAAAACCTTGAAACTGAGGTCAAGTTGAAAAAAAAAACTGAGTCATTTATAAAATTAAACAAGGGTTTATATTCTGTTTTCTGTTACATACAAATCTCTGCATTGCCTAAAGACCTCATGGTTTCACACCCAACACTTAATGAGATCACTTTCTTTCCATAGTAAAGTGGCAAAGTTAAAAATACAAAGTTTATTAGTTTGTTAACCTCAGGTCCTGAAGAAGCATGGCCACCCAGTGGGCTCTCAGCCATTGAGACACTTTCCTGCCTGTTGACGTGTTCAGCTTTCACATGTATACTCAGCAAAGTTGGACGGAGAAATGAAGTGTTCATTAGGAAAGTCACAAGGTGACCTTTTCCAGTTATTATCATGTATCCGAACACCTCTGCAACATCACCCATAAGGTACCTGTAGGAAGGAAGTGACATAAGCATACCTATAGGGTACAGAGTATCTCTATCTACCTGATACCTGCAGAGTTTGCATGGCAACAGAAATCAGGAAATCAGCCTGGCCACTGGTGATTACACAACCATTTAATCTACTAACATTAGCTAAAATATGTCCCAAGGTTTTCAGTTGAAATGATGCCTAGCCCACTTAGCCTTTCATTCCTTACCAGGTGGGCAGCTTTCTGCCTCTCACTGTGGACAGGTGCTAAATGGCTACCCTGCTTATTGTCCCTGACCTGGAAGATCACCTGGCAGGTCACCTGGCCTTGTGCATGGTTTCCTCAGCAGAATGTCCATAAATCTCTGCTTACTTCCATTCAAATTCTAGAGGTAATTACTACTTAGGGGAAATAGAAAAGAAAGTGTACACATCACCGAGCTATAATGAATGTTAACAGTAATGCATGTTTCCACCAGTGACCATTTTATTTATTCTGCCCATTATTTTTAATCACATAGGAGTCAAAATATGTGTGATCCCAATGAGGCTATAATAATAGACATGCTGTGGCCCTAATCCTCTTTTTCTTTTTCTTTTTCTTTTTACTTGTTGGGAATTTAAAAGTAAAGTAAGATACAGGTAAAGTGATGGAACAGTGGCTATGAGCACTCAGTGAATCTGAATGATTATGGTGATCATGTGAAGTCAAATATATCTCTGATGTTTATACTCAGTTCTCCTACTGGGTATTGTTGTTTTAGTGACTGAATATGTTTAAATTGTTCTGTTGCCTAATAAGTTAGAATTTCAGTTATATTTTCCAAAGATAGCTCTTCTCAGTGTAGCCTGGGATGAAATGAGAAGACGACCAGGGAGGAGCTCAGAGTTCTGGAATGTAAAAGAATTTCTTGAAATGTCTTGGAAGCCTGAGCTGTGCCATTGGGAACAGTGAACACTGTTTTAGACACAGCTGTGCCTCATTTTTCAGATGTTTTACTTCATCCTCAGCTTCGTTATTTGTTGGCGCACTGATCATTCAGCTCCTCAGTGTATGAAACACATGTGATAAATACTGGGAAGCCCCGATGAGCTCACAGACTGCTGGCAGCGCTTCCTGGTTCTTTCACTGCTCACATCTTCTCACCTGAATGGAGATATATGGCCTTCGAAAGGCTGACTGAGAAGTATATACAAATGTATACAGGTATATATTTAGAACATTTGAATTTTTAAAGTGAAATATTAGAAAATTGCATTCAGTATCACTAAAAAATGAACGTTAGGATAGAGGTACAATCCTCTAGCGATATACTTTTAGAAGCCATGTCGCTTCTGTGTATCAGCAATGTATGCGCTCTCTGTCTCTTCACAGAGCTGTGCGAACAGATGTGAGGTAAGGGCGTGTGCTTTAGTATGACTGTAATCACACTGTGAAAAATGTTATTTTTGGCTAGTCGGCATTTCCCTACAGATGACACAGTGCCTAGGTTCACATTCAGAAGTGACCTCTTAACTCAAAAAGTGAAACCAGGAAGCTGTCTAATTTGTGTCAGGATATACTGACACAGCATAACCAGTTCAGTTTTCCTGACATGTAATCACTCAAAGACATCAGTAGTTCTACAGCAGTAGCATTGATTGGCAACCACAGCACACTTAACATAGCATGCATATCCTCCTGAAAAATGTATTGCACAGAAACAGCCGTCATCGTGAGCACTGGTAGACTTGTCAACCTGGAGTGTGTACCATGGTGACTTGTTAATCCCCTCTAGCAACCAAGCTTCAGTATCCTCTGCTGTTTCATCCATTTGTCTAGTTATGGTACAGATCAAAAGAGGAACAGGTGCTGCCTCTTGAACTGCAGTCTCTCGTAAAAAGTTCACAACAAATGTCCTTACCAACAGTCAGGATCAATTCTTCACCAGGAGTAAAGGCCCTCTTAGAAGGCTGTGGCAGTCCAGTGCCACTAAGAATAATGGTGTTAACTGCAGACAACATTTGACAACATGATGGCTTTTAATAATTGCTTCTGTTCTTCTCATTTGTGTATTTTTCTTTCAAAAAACTCCAAAGCTTGTCTTATAATGCAGAATACTCAGTCTCCATGTGACAGAGCTGCTTTGAGGGTTTCATGGCTTTGTTGGTTAGCTGGCTGCCACTTACTATACAGGGAGGGCTTGGAGAATGTGACTCACATGCTGCAATGAACCCTTAACTTCATTTTCTTTTAAATGTGGCTTCATTTGGCTGTTTTAGTCTTCTGCTCTCTCATCAATGGGCCTTTTCCCCATTCCAAAGAAGCCAGCAGATGATGTTTGGTTTTTGCTCATTTTGATAAGGTTAACTTGTGAGCTTACGAAAACTGCCTGAGATAAGTGTGCAGTGCGGGGAAAGCAGTACAGATGAAAGTGGTGAATAGTATGTTAAGTATGCCAGGCACCAACTAAAATAAGTGTTGGATTTTGACTTAAAGCTTGTCACTAGTTGCAGCTGCACAGTTGTACATCAACTCTATAAAGCCTGACACCAGGTGCAGCTTAATTATCACTTACTGCTCACTGATACGGTTTTGATGTGAGTCAAATGTAAGATAATGAATTGCACATAATTCATTGCATTCTCTGTGCAGTCAAACCTCTATGCTAATGTTAGTCTGTGTTTACAGCTGCTCTCCAGCACTAGTATCACTGGCTCAGCTCCACCTCAGATTATCTGGTACCCTGTACTCTTCATAGTGGGGTTTGGCCTCCTCTGAGAATCTAACCCCCACTGATTATTCCTGAGGCATCAATTCCAGCACTGGGGACAGATGAAGCTTCACTTTCTCACCTGCAGCTCACCTCCTGTTATCTGGCCCTGTTCCTAACAGTACGGGTTCATTACTCAGGGTTGATTGCCTCTGCTGTAAATCATGTCTAGATTACTGCAGTACCTAAGACAGTGTGACTGGCATTTAAATAATCATTAAACAGTACACAAAGGTTTTTTCCCGACTATTTTCCTTCTATGGCTAGTTGATCTGTGAATGCAGAACCCATGGATATAGAGGGCTGACTGAATAGTGCAGTGTTGTTATCTGTTGTCGCCATGTTTTACGTTAGATTTTCTGAATTTATTTATTTATCCTGCACATGTGAAGTCTGTACACTGTGAACATCTCCCCTTCAACTCCAGCCACTGGCAACCACCATTCTCTTTTCTTTCATTCTCTTTTCTTTCATAAATCTGACTTCTTAAGATCCCGCTTATGAGCAAGATCAGGTGGTACTTGTCTTTTATGCTTGGCTCTTTTTCACTGAGCTTAATTTCCTCCAGATTCATCCATTTTTTCAAAATGACAGACTCACCTTCCTTTTGTAAGGCTGAAAACATTCCATAGTAAATACAAATGTTCCTTGACTTACAATGGGGTTACATCCTGCTGAAGCGATCATCTGATAAAAATATCAGTTGTCACTGATAAAAATATCAGTTGTCAAACATGCATTTAATTCACTCGTACCACTCAGCATGGTAGCTTAGCCTCACAGTGCGTGGTAGAGCACTGGGTGCTGAGTGACGGGCTCACCGCCACTGCCCAGCAGGAGGGAGTCGGGAAGGTCCTGCTGTACGTCACCAGCCTGGGAAGAGGAACAGCAGCTTTCTAAAACAAGGCCTGCTGCCTGTGAACCATCATCGTGCTGAGAACTTAGCCGGTGAACCACTGTCACTGTGGGACCATCTGGGTATTGTTACTGCTGTTATTGTGCCTTCAGTTGTCATGTATCTGGGGATTTAATACATATTTTCTAAGACAAGTGATTATTTTATGGAAAGCTTAGGAAGTAAGTCATTCAACAAAGTCAATAATTTAACTGTCTAGTAATCAAATAAAGCTTACTACTGGACCATTCATTATACCTTGGTCAAACTTGTAGTGCTTGGTTGTAATGTGTTTTTTCTAATAGATTTTAAGTTACAAGAGTAAGATATTTGTAACGTTTGTAAAAGCACAGAAGTGGATAGAATGTTTCTTTTCACAATTTGAAAAACAGGTTTTTCATTATGATTGTTTTCCATTATGATTTTTCTCATTGTCTAGTAAATATGATCATTGATATTCTTAAAGTAGGGGAATATAGAGCTCATTTATTAATTGCATTTGCCATTCTTCATACATACATTTGGATTTTCAGGAGTATTATATAATCAGAATCCTTTTTGTAATAGGAAGTATGAAACTGAATTTATTCTTGTGATATTATTAAAAAGTAAACACGTTAAAGGAGAACTTCAGTTCCACTCACATACACCGAAGTACTAAATCTATTTATTGAACTTGTTTTCCCTGAGTTTCTATATTACTTTAAATATAACACTAAACATAGAACTCAAATATCTGACTGTTTTTAAGTTAATCTGCACTTTCCAGTAAGCTCGTGAATGGACTCTTAAGAGTTTATTTGTAATCCACACCAGACATTGGGACAACTGTCTTCTAGACTTTGTTCCAGTAATATAATCCTTGGGGCACAGGGTGTGACACCAGGAAGTAAACCAGGGGTGGTGAACCAAGGGTTTTTGTCCCCAGTGACTCCAAGCTCCTTCACCACATCCCAGCCACAAATATGCGTGATAGAGGAAGAAGACCACTGTCTTAGTTACTTTCCTCGTTGCTGGGGCAAAACACCTGGCACCCAGAGTTAAAGAGGGGAAGGCTTGTTTAGCTCACAGCTTGTAGAGGTTTCAGTCCATAAGCAGCTGGCCCCAAGGCAGAGGAGGGGCAAGGGTTCATTGAGACAGAAAATGGCAAAAGCAGCAAGTGAGAGGAAGAGCGAGCCTCTTTTCCTCCCTCATGTTGTATGCAGGTGTATACTGTACCCACGCTCAGGCAGATGAAGCAGTCACACCCTTCCCATTCCAGTACTAGACAAGGAACCAGTCACAATCTAGATTCAGCCACCTCCAAAAAGCCCACCCCCCATGACTGTCTGAGGTTTCGGGGGGACATCCAGACACAAACCCTAATAACCGCTGTTGGGCACATAGTTAAAAGTGGAATTTTTCCAGACTAAGGATTGATGGCACTGACTGTTCTCTATACAACTTTTTGGAAAGTTTCCGAATTTCTTTTGAAATATGCTTGTGGACAGTAGCAGAGTGATTCAGGGGAAAACAGTTCAGGTTGAGTCTGATGTTGAAATACTTTCAGGGTGAATAAGCACATCATGGGTTTGATTCCTACATTAGGGTAACCTGTGAGAAATAGAATGCCCCTTAAATTTAATATATCAGCGAAGTCATAGGACGTAGAAGCGGTATGTTTGAAAGATTATTATAGATTAAACTCTCCTTTTGCTCTTTAAAACTGTCCTTTCTGCTCTGTAGTGTTATTACACAGGACAGTTGAAAACTGCTTACTGTTAAATGTCTGCTGGTGAATTTGTTCATAGATGAGAAATGATATAAAATATTAAATATAAGGCTATAAACTTCTTGGTTTACCAGAAATTATCTGTTCTAACTCCCAGTTACTTTACTGTGAAGTCCTATTGAGATAAATAACATTAAGTGGATGATTTTAAAAAATGCTGATTTTCAAAACGCAAAACTTTCTGTTATTCCTTTGTAAGGAGATTGATTGCCTCGCTGTATCATGACAAATCCACAAGATCCTGCTATTATCATCTTATTGATTATTTTCTTTCTTTTTATTTGCCTTGTTATAGAATCCGCTACTCTAAATATTTTAGATTTTTCTTTGTTATTAGAACTAAATCTTTTACTCAATAAAATATGAAAATGTTTCTTTTTTAATATATCATTGTTTTATATTTTAAGCAATTCATCCTATTACTTAGAATACTATTTCATCTTTAACAGCAAGTGTATGAATAAGCCAAAAATTGTATCTATAAGCTAATCGAATAGAAGTTTTGATGCCTCCTCTACTACTATTAACACTTATGTGACAGTTATTTTTGTGTTGGTTATTTATTTTAATTTTGTATGCAGCCTAACCTTTGCCCTGGAGTCCTGTGCAGACCACAGTTTTCTCTTGTTTCTGGGAGCAGCACGAAGAGAGGATACCACCCTCCTCTTTCCTACCATGGTCAACATGCACACCCTTACCAGCTATCGTCTGGTGGTCCAACTTGTTGACTGTGGTTCCAGTTAATACTGATTAGAAAAATCTGCTTATTTTGTGTGATGGGTGTGTTGAGTAGAATATGAGGCAAGAAGAGTCCTGAGGTATGCTGAGATAATATAGGTAATCTGATATGTGAGGCCAGTTCATAATTAGAAGATAAAGGAAGTTAAAAGTCATCCAGCTTGCAGAAAGCTTTGGCCATGTGCTTTTTGAGCAGGTAGTGTCAACCTATGACATCAGCCTGCTAAAGGGACTTGACCATACTTTGTCTTCTTAAGTCAGGTAAAAAGGGGAGGAAGGAGTTTCTTTGATGCTGCATAATGTGAATAAATATAGTTGCCTCACTCGAAATAGAGGAAAGAAAGCTCTTTGGATTACAGCTAGGGAAATTCATAGCTGTCCACTTAGAAACTTTCTCCTAATAGAAAGAATGTCATAAGGGAGGTTTAGGGGGGAAGGGGAAGGGATTTAGGATTAAATGAATTAACAAGTGGGAGTTAAATCTAGGAGAAATATTTATCTGTATCTTATGGTTTCCTGTAGTTATGACACAGCATAGCTTAGTTTCTTGATCTGCAGTGTAAATTTGTTTTAATTTGCATTAAGAATAATGTTATTTAAGCTGGTTAGAAAGTCTAGAAGTAGACTCAAAGGGACTGGAAAGTTGCGTATGCCAAAGATACTATTTCAATAAGTAATGCTTTATGTATGGATGGTCACCTGTAAAAAGGAAAAGAACAAAAATTTAAACTATCAGAAAATGGGGATGGGCAGGATATTGTATATATTTTAAATCCTACAGTCAGAAAGCCTTCTACAAAGCAGAGTCAAACTCAGAAACCTTAAAATAAAAGACACACATTTCTGACAAGATTTAAGGGACATTATGCATAGGAAGAAAAACTACAAGAAGAATTAAAGATAAATGACAAACTGGGAGAAAAATTTCCAATGTGTGTAATAGTCATATATAAAGAGTTTCTTTTTAAAAATATTAAAAAGAAAACAGTTGCCCTGTTGAATAATTTGCAGGACAGGAAATATGCATGAAATTACGTGCAGGTTCATTTATAATAAGAAACTGCAGATAGAAACTGCTGTAATAGGCATGGAGTTAATGTGTATGCACCTATAATCTCAGCAGTCTGAGGAAACAGGATCCAAGCTCAGTTCTAGCCCCTAACCCTAACCCTAACCCTAACCGTAACCCTAACCCTGTCTCAAAAAAAATAATTAAAAAGGACCTGGGGGATGTAGCTCAGGTAAAGGCCTTGTTCAATTCCCAGTTAATTACATTTAAAAAAAAAAAATTTAAATGCATATATCCCTGCTCAAGAATTCTATCCCTGAGACTTTATCATATAGATATAGTTACTTATATGTAAAATAAATGTATATGTCAAGGTTATTCTGTAAACCATTATAATAACTGAAGGAAACTGCTCACTCATTAATAAAAGATGAACTATATTTTATATATCTATTCAATGGAGTATTAAGTATTCACTAAAAATGAAGACACCACTTTACAGTGTGTAATAGGACTTTCAGAATACACTTGATAGGGGAAAAATGTATGTAGAATCAAGCCTGTGGTTTACAGCATTTATATGAAATACATATTCAGAATCGGTATATTTAAAATGTCATATATACCCTGAATAAGGATGGACAAAAAAACTAGTGAGAATAGTTGGCTTTTGGAGGGCAATCCAGTGGGTTGAAGACAGGGATAGGATGGATACTTACTTACTTTTCTTTATATGCCAGACTTTACCTAACTCTGAAAATTGAACCATGTTAAATATAATTCATCCCAAAAATATATCACATGTTTAAAATTTACACAAAGACAAAAAATAAATGAAAATAGCATTTGTTTTCATTGTGGTTTTCCATTGGTGCATCCCAAGATTGCCTATTTCTGGAGAATTTGAATACAGTGATAGACAACAGTAATCCTACAGTTATAATTAACACGGTCCTGCTAGCCAAACCACATGCATGACTGCCATCAGGGGGCCTGTGCCATTCATGGGCCACAGATGGTTCAAATGGATCAAATCACCTTTAACAGCCTTTTTTTTAATGAGACTAATTTAAAACTAATCGGTGGGACAGTCATGCAGGTCCCACCAGTGCTTCAGGCTGCCCCGCAGTGAGACACAGACTGCGGCCCCTTCGTGAACATGTTCGTATTTTTTGCTAGTGCTTCTCAATCTCATGTTGCCTTGGGCTCACTGTCATGAATGCTGATTTTCATTGTATTCTCAAAATGAAGGCATGTGGATTAATACAAGCATTGATATAATAGTTTATTATATGTATTTTTCAGTACATTTTTTGTTAACAAAGAAATAACTAAAATTTGGATAGCTCATATATCAGACTCATAAATACTAAAATTTGAAACTTTTTTGTTTTTCTCTGTGGGGAAAACACTGAACAAAGTAATGTTTAATATTAAGACTTACTTTTGTGGCTATTTTTAAAATTGTAGTTTTAATGTGTCACGTTTTAGGCAGTCATTTCCATAAGTAAATCAAAATGAAAGGATAGATGGAAAAATAAAGATCTAACCTAAAAAATATTTCCAATAGATCTATTATATGACATTGTTTTATGTTATAGCTTATTCTAAGGAGCCAATCTTTTGTTTTTATCTCTAGAATATAGCAAACATTTAAGTGATAGACCATAGTAGACATTTCAGTGATAGGAACTGCCCATTCTTCTCATACTTTTCTAGACCCTTGGATTTTTAAATTATTTAATGTTTCTTAAATTTTTCCATAATAGACTCTTAACCCATGGGTAAACATAGTGGACATGTAAGTTAGTAAGGTTCTCAAGCTATATTTTTCCTGGCAGGACATTTTGAAGTAATTATACATTTATTTCAGAATTTGGAGGTATAGATAATACATTTTTAGCGAATTCAGCATAAATTAATGATGTCTGAAAATTTAAATTAAGAATTGCTTAATAACTAATAGCTGAAGTATTACTTTTCATCACTGCAAAATTTCAGAGTATCGTATGCCATTTCTATATACTGACTTCCGCTTCTTCTCATGATTTGTGACAGGAAATCAAGTAGACAATATACCTTTATTGGACAGATTCTGCCTTTTTAGGATTATAACCCTCTAAATAATTTTCATGCCAGTATTAACAGAACACTGACTTTTTCAAAGGCTATTTTAGTAGGATAAATAAGTTGAGTCTAAGATGGAGCTTTCAAAACAATGTGGTATTTGAATAGTGAAGTTGCTTTTAACAAAGGTGAAGCAAAGGACAGCTGTCACAGTGTATCTCCGCTCTGGAGAATAGTTATTTTCCAAAAGGTCCCCACTGCCTGATGCAGACACTAAATTAAAAATGAAACAATTGAACTGAATGTTGATGCAGGACATCGGTGTACAAATGGGAGAGAATTTCCACGTAAAGTAAATGGTGTGGCGTTATGGCTTCAGAGAGTGAAGATTTGAACAGTTCTTTTTCAGCACTCACCCTGTTTTACAGGTGAAGAGGGTGAGATAAAGAATCTGATGTGTACAGAAAGTCAAGGCTCCCGGCTTTTCATCTAAAGCCCTGTCCTGTGCCCATGCCCACTGCACACACGCATACATACAAGCAGGCACAGCTGAGTGTGTCGTGCACTGTTGGGCTTGGTTCCCAGGGTAGCGCCCTTTGACACCTGCCACCAACCTGTCGTGGAGGAGCTGGACGAGCAGCTTGGGTATGTAGGCTCAGAAATGACAAGCTGGATTGTGTCGTTTCTTGGCCCTTAATCTTAAAGAGGCTGCGTTTTTATAAAAGCAAGTAAAGAGAGCAAGGTCGAAGTAGTTTTGCAGAAGAGAGACCTAATTAGATGGGTGTTTCAGAAAGATGCTACCTTGGCCTCGTTAGAATCATGCAGGATGGAGAGAAGCAGCTGGATGAGAGTGACTTAGGTACTTGACCTGACTTGATCAAGGCGCTAATTTACCAGTATTTGGTGTGCTTATCTTTGTATGATGTGGTTTGTTATTGTTGGTTGCTGTCATATGTTGTCATTTAATAGGCTATCGGGAGGTCAGGAAGCTAGAGGCTGGGAGTATTGTATGTCTAGTGATCATGAAATGTGCTTTGTGAATATTTAAAATTACATACATTCATAATTATTACACGAAGTAATTTAAGTACTGTTACTAATATCAGTAGAAACATTTCAGGTTATGTTACTTTATGACTTGATAAATAAGAAGGCATTTGAAGACCATGGCATTTGAAAATGTTATCTTGTCAATTGAAATCTTCTCATCCCTCGATTATCTTTCTGACTTTGTTCAGGATAGAACTTGTAGCTCCTGATTGCAATTTATTTCCCTGCTCAGCCCTCTTTGCCTCTGAGCCGTGTCTGGCTCGGCCTCAGAGCTTGCACCTCTGCTGCGTGCACCCCGGCCCTTGTCCTCACACCTGTGAGGGCTGCATAGGCCTTCGGCAGTGCACGCCAGGCACCTGGGGTCAGCCACCAATTCCCGAGAAGTCTGTGCAAGTGGACACATTCACAGTACATGTTTTTCTTGTGTAAATGTTTTTCAGAATAAAGTATGCAATGAGAAAAATCCTGTGTTTTAAATGTACACTCTTTGATTTATAGCTTCTAAGTGATTGTGTAGTTAAAAACCATTTCTACAACAAATTTTTATCCCCTTTGCTCATTTTTACTCACATGCAATAGTGTATATTGAGTACTTGCATGCTAGTCCTCATTTTAGTTAATATAAAATTACTCATCTTAGGTAATCTGTATGCAGTCTCTTGGTATGCCTTTAAAATTCACAGTGTTATCCAGAAAACTAGTATACACAAATATTGAAAAATATGGTATTGGATTATTAAATTTAAGGATAATTTATAGGCAGTATGTTGGAAACCTTTGTTTTATATTTTTATTTTCTACTCATAACAATAAAGTCTATCCATTTTAGTTTTCTTTAATAGGTACCAGTTTAGCCTACAACTTTAAAATGACAGCAAAATACTATCACCTAACTCTTTTCTTTCTTGGTTATTGAGATATTTATAAACTAATAGTTTTGTCTCATCAGTTTTTCTTGTTTTTGGACCATTAGTGTATTTCTTTTAGCTTCTGAAGCTTTATACGGATATGTTACTTGGGGAGTAGGTGAGGCCAACTTTACTGAAACAACTGTTATTTGAGGTTCTTCTCTTGAATAAGATATACAGTGTTACAGGGACCTGGCTGATGGTGGTACAAATTTCCTTTCAAAGGAGAAAGAGAAGTGGAAATTTTAAAGAAGGTAGAATGAGGTTTCTGTTTCGTGTTCTACTTTTAAAGGATTTATCGTCTTCGTTTCTGTTACAATTGTCAGTACAGTTAACTTGTGAAATGTAAATGTTAAGCTAGTGTGAATGTTCCAAATTTGACAGTGAGCAGTGATGACTAGATAAGATAGCTATTTGGTTTTCCTTTAGTTTTTCACACTGAAAGTACATGCAACGTGACTGTTGGATTCATTTTACCACTTAACTTTGATTTCTTTCATCTTGGCCTCTACTTCATCATAGAGTATATCCCTTTGCCTCTTATTTCAAAAATAGGAAAAAATACTAGTGAATGTCCTAGTTACTTTTCTCTCTTTACTGAGACAAAATACGCAATGCCCAACATTGAAGGTGGAAAGGTTTCAGCTCACAGTTTGTAGAAGTTTCAATCTGTAATGGGCTGGTTCCAAGGCAGGGTGGCACGTGGCGGACGGGCAACAGTTCATGGCAGCAGAAGACAGCAAGTGCAGCAAGAGAGAGACAAGCCTCTTTCTGTCTCTTATGTTGTATCCAGTCTCCCAGGATTAGAGTGGTGCCGGTCCAGTCAGTGGACTGATCCAGCAGTCACCCACCCCTAATCCCAGCTTTGCACTATGAATCTGTCACACTAGATTCAGCACCTACAAAACACCCTGTGACCGCCTGAGACTTTGGGGAGACTCCAGACACAAACCATAGCAGTTAGCTTGTCAACTCCTTTGTCCACCACCTTTAAACTTGTGTGTCATGGTGATTATTCACGCGGCTGTGTCACAGAATGGGCTGCCTTGCTCTTCCTCCGAAACAGTCTGGTGCCTGGCTAGTGGATTCGTCTCCCCACTGTCTCATGTGGGACCTTTGTTCTCCATCCTGCCTTCACCAGATGCTTGAGCTCCTTAATATATTCAAAACTTTGAGTGGTGTGAACAGAAGGAGAACCCTGCCTGCACCCCTGCAGTTCCTTCTCTTCCCCTCCCACCATCACAGCTGTACTTTTTGGTTAGATTGTCTCCTACTTTCCTGTCTACTTTTATGGGTCTTAATATAGTTACCGATAGCATTCCATTGTTTTCGAGAAAGTCAACCAGAAATCGTACATTGCTACACTCAGTGATTTCCCTCTGTCAGTCACATTGCCGCCCTTCTAGCATTTAGCTTTATGAATCACTCTTTCAGAACCCGCGTTGGGTTTCTTTTTTCTTTTTCTTTTTTTTTAATTTTTTATGGGTTTTCTTACTGTTGTTCTTTCCTGGTTTTCCCATCTGTCTTGACTTTGTTCTGTGTCTTGTTTCATGATTTCCTTTTTTTCCCCTAATTTGCTCATTTTATGAAACTTTTATGAATATTTAGATTCCTAACACCTGTATATTTGCTCCCCATCTTTTCCCCTATTGTAATAGCTTCGTTCCCCATCTGCATGCTTCTTACTTCAGTGGTCTCTACCTAAGATCATTTCCTCTTTTCCTGCCCCTTATTTCCAGCACCGTCTCGGAAACTCATTACACACTAAGGTAGGAGTCGGGACACCGTTACAGTCAACCTGATTTTTAAAAATGTTTTTTAACTACACTCAGGAGTCCTGAAGAGGATGGAGCAAGAGAGCCCAGACTGTAATAAAGAGGTTACAATCCAGAATTTTACATCCATTTGATTGGGGGATCGGAAGTAAATGGATGACTTTGATGTTTTCTCCGTGGTCATTTGAACATCTGTGGCTCTAGTCTTTAAGACTTAGAAGAAAATAAGTAGAACTTTAAAAGAAGGTGATTGTATTGTTGAACTTGTGGACTTAAAAGTATCTGTCGGACTTCAGTTATTTTTTTCACCTGATTGGGCATGAAATTTCAGAGAGAGCTGGCGTGTAAATAACAGATGCTGAGGGAATCCACATACGGAAAGACATGCAGACGTGAGAGAGGACCTAACACACAGTATGAGAAGGCTAAGTTCACTGCCTGTCAGAAGTAGTGGACGTTTCCCACCCCTTCTCTGGCTTCCTCTTCTTTCCACGTGTAAACTTTGTCATACCATGGCAAGTTACTCCAAAGTTTCTTAAGGTACCCTGTGCTTTTTCTGCTATCATTTTGCATGTGAATCATAGTGTCTGAATACCATAATTCCTTATAGCAAATTTTTTTGTCTTCCACAAGTTAGCCCAAAAATCATCTTCAAGAAACTGAACGCAGATTTAAGCATTCCTTTGTTACCACAGTACCTTACAGTAGCCTTTTCCACATTGTCCTGTGACTTTTAATTGTCTAGCTTCATTCCTAGTAGATAGTATCTCCTTCAGGCGTAGGATTTGTGTTGCCAAGTTGAGAGCCAACTTGACTTATTTTTCAAGATAATTGGATTTTTGGTGGAATGTTCTGTAGTTACATGGATTATTAAAGTACAATAAAAATAAATTAACTTAAAAATTATTACTTGGCCAAGTTAATATTGAAACAAGACTTTAAAATTCCAGTAAGAAAATGCTTCTGAATTCTTGATTGAGCTCTGTGAACTTACCAAAAGAAAGAAACAGTAGATTTAAATGACATATAATTCTACTCCATACTTCCGGTCATATTTTTATAGCGTAATAAAATACAGAGAAAGTATTGCTTTCTGCTTTACCACTAGGTGGCTGAACTGCATTGCTTTTGGGAAAGAAGTAAGATCTTAGTCACGTGAAGTTTCAAGCTTAATAACATTTAACAAAATATTTTGATGTATAAAAGATAATATACACACAAATACACATGCCTACACATGCATACATACAGACATCCCTCGCCCTTATAAATGACAGTTCTTGAGAAGTAGGGTTAATTGAAATTTAAGAATTGTCTCTTAAAAATGTGTTAACAATTATAACTTCATGTACTTTTAGCTTTATTTATAAGACAATGTTAC
The DNA here is from genome assembly GCA_004027295.1 of Dolichotis patagonum. Classification (NCBI taxonomy): domain Eukaryota; kingdom Metazoa; phylum Chordata; class Mammalia; order Rodentia; family Caviidae; genus Dolichotis; species Dolichotis patagonum. The sequence goes on along the minus strand of PVJX010001157.1, from coordinate 116,587 downwards.
GTAAGAGTCATAAAAAGATAGTACATTTGCAAATCATGCTCAGCCCAGAATATGCACAACATCAGTTCTAAAAGGTGCTTCCAGGATACCTTGAGGTAACCTTAGCGCTATCATTGCTTAGCTCTATGCATTGGTTGTCAAATGAGTACAGTCACCTTGTCTTTAACTGTGGTATTTGCTGAAGTCTATTCAGATGGAATTCAAAATGCTGGAAGAAGATAACATGCTTATTTAAAGTTTAAATGGTGAGTATTTTATTCTGGTTTTAAGTCTCCTTGAATCAAGTCTTGTTTGTACGAAAGTGCCTCTGCGTTTGGTTAGACTTGAGGATTATGTTATGTTCCATCATATCAAACTGTCATTTATGTATGTAAAGACAATCAAATATTGACTGTGTCATGTGGTTCAACTTAATAACTTACTGTTTTAATGATTTCATTTCTGTATTTTATGCAGTGACCCAAACAGTTCTGCATGCCTCAGTCTGGGTAAACTGAACGTTTGCCCTTGACTGTTTCCTTGCTTTCTCTGTGAGATTTTGTAGAAGATACATGTACAGAAATGCAGTTGGGCAAAATAACTTTGAGGAAGAAAAATAAGTCTAAGTCCCCTATAAAAGATTTTCTCGGTATCGTTTAAGTGTGAAGCTGCATGTATTGCAGTTGGAAAAGGCAGCCTATTTGAAGGTAGGCTGTCCATGTCTGAACGGACAGTCTCTGGACTCATTTTGGTTTTGTGCTCATCAAAGTGATTGACCATATTGGTGTTGAAGCATGCACCTCAGATCAGTGTAGATCTGTAATGTGTCTTTTTTCCTGTCTAAATTGCAGTAATATAATAGTTTGTTGATTCTGCTTTTGGCTGTTTAGTGGCAATGTTAGCACTTAACGAAAACATGTGAAGCTTAAAATAGTTGGTTTAAATGTTTAATATTTTAACAAAACAACAGAACATCTGACGTGCTGTTTTTGGCTAACCTAAAAGACGCTGTCACTGAGCTTTGATCTGTTTCCAGTCCTGAATCCTAACATCATCCAAAGTAGAATAATTTCTACTCAGAACAATACATAATCATGACTTGTTTTCTTTTTTGAACTTTGACAGCAGATTCACCCCAACACATTTTACTCCCTGCTCCAGGTGATCACATTTCTGTTGGAATTTTTATGTAAACTTTATTTTATGTCTTCCCTAAATTTCAATTAAAAAATTTGTGTTTAGTTAAACACAAACTTTGTTTTTAGTTTTGTTAAAAAAAATGCTAGAACAGTAAGATAGTGTCAAAGCAGTTGGAAACACCACTTTTTGTGGTGTTTATTTGGTAAATTTACAGATTAATTCAGTTATGAGAAGGAGAGGTTCTCCCTGAGAAATAGATGTTTTTGATGATGGAATTAAATAATTATTTTTTGTTTCATTTTACTCATCAAAATAAAAATAAAAGCAACATTTGATTCACTTATGCCTCAGGATTAATAACTAGAGACACTTCTTTTAGCCAAGATATCCCATTACATTCCTAAGTTGCTATAATATGTGGTAGAGGAAGTAAAATAATGAATGGTTTTGAAAATAAAATACAATTTTTTTTGAGTAAGGAAAAAATAATAAATAGTGTTCAGGATTTTAAAAAACTTCCTTAAGAGCCACATTGTGCTCATTTGGAATGAGGCTGTTATAACTAAATAAACCTTCATTTTGATAGGGAATTTACATACTCTATATGTGACCACATACTATATATGTCATTTGAATATTTCTCCATTTGGATTGAAGGGTATGAATAGCATGTTTATAGGCATTGTGGAAAATGCACAATCAGGATTGTTATAACATATCCTAACATCTCTAAACCACTCTAAATATCGTGGATAAACTGAGACAGATAATCTTTCTTAATATGCACTTTATAGTAATGGTTTTCATTTTTTAACTTTTGCCATTCACCAACACAAATGCCTCTTCTGTAATTTAGTGGCCATTTTCCACAGACCTAAAGATCACTATGAATCATCACTTGTCTAAACCTTTATTTTGAAAATTAGTGATATAACAAAATCTAACTTAACAGGTTTGAACATGTCCTTTTAAAAGAATTTACTCTATTTAAAATTACTTTGAGTAGTTGAAAAATCACAAATGCATTTACTGTAACTATTCTCCATATCAGTGAAATGACCTAATGAAGTTACTCACTACAGTATAGGTCCTAAAAGCAAAAGGTCAAAAGCAAATTACATAGCCATCCAGAAGACACTATGTGAATAATTACCGTGTTTTCACACACAAAGAAATAACATGATTATCCTTAAAGCAAAAAAAAAGCTATATACATCATATGCTATCTTTTATATAAGTGGGGTGGGATGTAGGTTAAGTATTTATACACAGAAATACTGAAAGAACACAAGAAAGTGGGCAATAACTATCTAAAAGCATTGGGTCTGGGAATGATTCAAGTGCAGTAGTAGCCTTCATCTTCTGTGGTGCAATGTAGTAGTCACCAGTCTACTGTCCCAGCTCCAATGTACTTTCCCAATCATGCAGCTTCTTAAAAACTCAAAGTACATTGAAGTCAGTAATACATATTTACATGGAAAAATAACATCAGCGCCATCCTGTTTCCTGTCATTCTTTATCTGGAATAGGGGAGTAAGTAGTAGAATGTTTCCTGTTTGATTCTCTTGTTTTAGACTCACCATTCTCTATAGTTTTTTTTCTTCTGTCCTTGTTCCTCTATTAGCCTGCCAAAATTGATGAGCTTTGGTATTTTTTTAATTTCTAGGTCTCATTTAATTTTATAGGTTTCACTGAGGTTTTTCTGTTTTGCTTTGTTTTTTAATGTTCTGCATAGGTGCCTTGGGATTGCTTTTAACTTAGTGTGGTCTACTAAGGAATCACAATTCTTCCTATAGTACCAAGTAGAGAGCAGTGTGGTCCTTAAAGAAGACATGGACGAAATAAGGAAAGGGGAAATTATATTTACTGCTAACCAGGGATGGATGGAGAAGGGCATAAGAAATCCTTCCTCACGGCATAGGAAATTCAGAGTTCCTGCATGTAGTAAAATTCTTATCATACTTCAATAATGTTTTTTTTAATTTCAGTATAATTTAATTGAAAATTGGATTTGAGAGTAATAGAAAGGATGTCTTTGTGTCTGACAGTAACTGTGCCCTAGGTGGTCCCCACCCGTCCTGGCTGCCCCTCGGGGTGCAGCCTTTGCCAGGTCCCCATTTGTTGACCCAGATTAGCCTCAGGGCACGCTCCCTGCTCGCCATAGCTTCTTCATGCTGAGTTTGTATGGTCTTTTGTCTGGATGTACTCACAGCGCTGCCTGGCATCTACCAAACAGACATCCAGAGAGGGGGGAGAGGGCACAGGGCCTGGGGCTGCAATTACCTGCATTATATAGGGGCAAGAATGTGGGAGACAAAACTAACCTTTACCAGTGTGTATCCCACATACTTGCCCTTTACCTCCTACCTCATATTTTCTAGATTTATTTAGACTAATAACAAAGCTCTTTCCCCTTCCAATATCTCTTGAGTCAGTTATCGTGCTCCAAGTTTCTATAAAACTGTCAAATGTGTGGGGCCAGTCAGTTGTCAGTGTAACTTGTTTGGTGAAACCCTAGATAAATAACTTTTACGGGCTTCCACATTCATTCCGAATTTTGGCTGCTATCTTGGAAGCTCACGCAGTGGGAAAAGGACTATCAGAACAGATTCCAAGAGTTGGAACTATATTGAAACAGCTGACTGCCAAAAGCCAGTGTTGAAGTCTTAAGACTAAATCGTTTCATAAATTCAAAAAACATTAACATGCACTGTTGAAGCATTTGAGTCCAGTGTGGGATCAAGTGTATGTGAACTTGCATTTTTTAGAGTGACTCATTTTCAGTAGACCATAACAGAAAAGAATATGAAACCACAAGGCCCATATCTCCCTACCCTCCCAGGATTAAGATGTGTTATTTAACAAAACAAAGTAAAGAGTTGAACTAAGTTAGCATTGCGAAATAGGGAGAGAGGTGGAAAGACAGCAGGCACATCAATCGGCAGAGACCTCATACGCTGATAAGGAGACCACACTGTCCTGGTCAGCTGTGGAGGCTCCTTCTGAAAGCCTTTTGATCTTGAAGTTAGGCATCTGTAGGCCAATGACAGAAGTAACGTTAAAGGACGAAAACCAAATCGCTTTCATGGGTTAGAAAAACATTCAGGAAAACATGGAAAGCGTATCTTTCAATTAAGTATTTCCGTGCTTCTGCCTCCAGTCCTGTCTTCCCACATTCCCTTTGCCATTTTCCTTACAGAAAAAGAAAAAACATCTCATGTTGAAAGCTCGGGCTCTCAAAGGAAAGCAAAGCAAGGTCTCTAACCTTGGTAGCTGCGACACTAATGAGTTCAAGTTGCTGCACTGAAATTTTACTACCTAGTAACTCCAAAAGTCGTGATTCTGCTTCCCTCTGGGTGTGGAGAGATGTTCATTGCAAGGGTGAGTGCAGGCGTGGGAGATGCAGAGTGAGTGAGACCTCATTGCAGACACATGACATCGCACATGAGCTGTATTGTTAGTTCTGTGTGTCTGAGTGTGCCTGCCTCCTCCTGTTTAAATTGCCTGCTTCAGCTTCTCTAGATATGCAGGAAAAAATCAAAAATTATTTGCTTTAATATAACCATTGCTTAGTGAAACAAAGAAGACACAAACATAGCAATCTTATGAGACACACAGAAAAGGATCCTACTTCCATTGAATACATCTTACCTCCTCTGAGAAATTCACAGCCCTGGTTATCATCCGTTCACATCCTTGGTCATACCAACCAGTTGTCACACATTTAATTTCCCCTACCTTGCTGAGAGCCCCTAATTGCTTGTTGTTGGTTTTTCCTTGGAAGTCACAGCTTTGTCGCACTGGTGTGCTCCTCTGTTACACCCAGCCAGAAGTTCATAGATGATGCATCGAGAATGATTCCAAGAAAGGGTAAAACCAGCCACTACTTCCAGAGTCCTTTTGGGGTTGTTTTTGAACTTTATACTTTTTATACAAAGCTCTGCTGAATCATATGCTGTCTACCCAGTCATGGTCTGCCTTCTGATTCACTTCCAGGAGAGGATAAATTTCGGTTGTTTTCCAGTAGTCAGTGACTTTTCAAGACATGGATAGGGATTGGGGAATTTCATTTATTGGATCCTATGTGTGAATGCAAGAATGGAATGGCACCCTGGCACACCCTTGAATTGGGATAGTTCAGAAACAAATTCTGCAATAGCTTTAATTGAAAGGATATGTGCATTTAGAAAGGAAAATGACTTTGTGTCTTCCTGTTAACCAACAAGTTCTCACGCAGTACCGTGTTTTTATGCCATTGCCCTGGGGTCAGCAGCACTTTTTAAAGAGTATAATTATGTGTGACCCTCTGCAATTTTGTTGATTTTTATCCCGTATTGCTCCTTTTAAAACTGACTCAGCTCTATGTTTATACTTACCATAACTGGAGAAATAGAACTGTATTTTCTTATAAAGAGAAGGAAGATACTTATTCAATCATCAATCCTACCCCTTTTTAAATGTGCTTTCCCTAATAATTTGACAGCTTGCACAAGTGATTATTCATTTTTCTGTCCATTCCTTTGTTCTTTATTGTCCCCAAGTAAAAATGTACCACTTATTACAGAGTGTCCTACCTGTTACAGGTGACTGTCCACCATCGTGATTGTCTGTTGAATTTTCTTGACATCATCCATCCTTAATTTACTGACTTACTAAATCTGTGTACTGTAGCGAAGCCTGCATTTTCTAAATTACGCTCCCTGCCATCCTCTTCTACAGGCTTTTGTGATAAACAGAAAACACTCATTTGGAGAGGAGTTTTAATCTAAATCCTTGAGAAATTTATAATTTTCAAAGAGAGCTTCTTTCACCGTTATACATGATAGAACTGAAATTATGTGAGAGTTAAAATGAGTCCCTGAAGTCCGTTTCCCTCCAATGGTTTCTAAGACAGAAGGACTGAAAGTCTTACCTGCACTCATTTGAACATTGAAAGAAATTTTTGTTTTTAAATTGAGCTGAAGCAGTGTCTAGCCTTTCTGGTCCACCTGAATTCTGATTATGAAGTTACTTGGCTTTGGGAATCCACTGTGTGAGAAGCTGTATATTGGTCATGCTGTGGGACTTACAGAGATGGTTGAGACATGTCATTCCCCTCAAGAAGATTAGATCAGAATAGAGACCACTGTATTCTGAACATCAATGGCCTTGGAATCATCTTCTGTCACCTTTTATTACTGATGGTGATTTATGTATATGCAACAAAGTTCATTGGATATGAAAGTGATATGCTTTGTACTTTTAAAACATTTGTAAAATTCATTCACATAGAAAAATCTAAGGCATTGTAAATTTAAAAATTCTTCTATCTGTCTTTGTATTTTGCAGTAGTGGCAGTTGACTCTAAGGCTTTTACATTGAGCTATCTCACCCATTTTTTTTTTTTTTTTTAATTTTGAGACTCTCTCTCACTAAGTTAGCTGGATTCAAACTTGCAGTATTCTTGCCCCTGCCTCCTAGGGTACTGGGACTACAGGCCTGCACCACTATATGTGGCCTATAATTTTATTTTTGAGTAACACTCTTATACATGGGGTGCATTGTGTCATTTCAGTACATATATGAGGTGTGACCAAAATGCAGTTAATGTTTAAATTTTGAAAATGTATTACAGTAAAAGATGCATTGCCTTTAATCTCCCACAAAATACCCTGCATTACTTCTGACATTTATCATTCTGGAAGTCTCCTCCTGTGAGTGACTTTACAAGGTGTGACAAAAAACAATACAGTGCCATCCACACATTGCTGTATTCTTATCCACCTGTTTACCAGATCTGTCACTGTGCAACTTCTGGCTCGTTCCCAATGTCAAAATATGCACATACACATACACATACCCATACCGGCTAACGTTCAGCCCAGAGTGACTGGCCTATCTGTCATCTCAGACGCCTGTCATTTCTTTTTGTTGGTAATGTTCAAAACCCTTTCTACTGTTTGGAAATACTTAATGAGTTGTTGACAGACATGGTCCCCATACTGTGCTGTAGAACATTACAAGTTACTCCTGTTCAGCTGCATTGCACCCCATTACCCATTAACCATGTGCCCCGCCCTCCAAACCTTCTTGGTCTCTGGTAATCACTATTTTTCTGTTTAGTGAGATCAGCTTTCTAACTTCCACATATAATTGAAAATATATAGTAGTTGTCTTCTGTGATTTCAGTTGAAATTCAGGTATTGTACAAGTTGATAGTTCTTCTTTCCTTCTTTTTGTGGGCTCCTACTTCTCACCAGTTGCTAAAGTCATGTGAATTGTTTATAAACAGAATTTGTCTTCAGTGGCTTGGATCACAGTGGGTTCTTTGAAATGCAACGCCTGTGGCCGTTGTTGAATAATAACTTTGCCTAGCCTACAAAGTCTGATGATGGACAAGCTTATCTAGCTCTAATGAAATATTTAAAAATTTTTAATTTGTGTTTGGTATTTGTTTTATTAAAATGTTTTTACTTTACCTTTTTGCTTGAAGAATATTTTTTTAGGGATAGTCATCTAGGTTAAATTTACTTTCTGCCTTCTAGTTTTTGTTTGTTATTTTGAAAAGACTAATTGTTCTTTAAAGGATAATCTCTTTTACTCAGACTACTGATTCCATTTTACCGTTAGCTTTTAGCCTTGTATTATCATTTACTTTGATGTGTTTTTTTTTCTTTATTTGAAATTTGCAGGAGCTCTGAAATGTGCAGTTAACATCGTTGGTTAGTTTATGGAAATTCCTGAGCCATTATATCTAAAGATGCTACATCTGTCTCCTTTTATTGGGTCAGAGTATCCCTAGAAGTGGGGGACATTCATCTTTTTCTTTAATCCCACAAATAGTACTTGACCTATAGTATAATACGTTATTATCAAGAAAGTTGATAAATATAAATGACCTATTAATATAATTGTCACTACCTTTATGGTTTTGCATGCTTTAATGTTGTAAATACTTGGCTTATTTGTCAATTACCAAGATTGTTATTATTATTAAGTGGTATAGTGTAGCGAGATCCCGCCCATCCTTCCAATCATTTCTTCTAATGTTGATATCCTTTGATATACTTGTCAAAACTAAGAAACCAACATAAAATATTCCTGTTAACCTCCATACTCCACTTGGATTCCATAGTTTTTCCACTAATGCCCTTTTTTCTGTTCCAGAATGCCATCCAGAATGCCCCATTACATTTAGTCGCCAGATCTTATTAGTCTCTTCTGGTCTGTGACGGTTTCTCAGTTTGTTTGTTTGTTTGTTTCCCATGACCTTAAATAGTCTTGGGTAAGGACGAGTGTTCTGTATAGTGTCCCTCTGTTTGGGTCTGTCCGATGTTTTTCTCATGACCACACCAGTGTCACGGGTTTGGGGAGGACGTCCACAGAGGTGAAGAGTTGTGTGTGTCTCACCTGGGATACAGGTTGTCAGTGTGACATCACTGATAAGCTAATAGTGATTTTCTGATCAACACAGTGTTTACTGTGCTTCTTTACAAGGTTTGTACTGTTTCCCCTTTCTCTGCACTTCGCCTTGTTTCTTTAGCGTTTGTTACTATGCGATTGTAGTACATTACGATTACATTCATCATGGAAAGTTAGTACTTGTACGTAATTCATCGCTCCTCCTCACCTCTATCTCCTACAAACATCTGATTGCTACTACTATTCCGATACTGCAGAATAGTTTTTGAAAAGCAGTTGTTTTATATCACTCACATAATTTATAGATACCTTTATGACTTGCTATATATATGGTTTTTAACCATTTCACTGTGATGTGCTGGATACTGAGTTGGAGAATCACTTGTTCTTGTATCTGTGTTTGATATCTTTTGTTATGTTTTGGGAAGCTCTTGGTCATTGTCTCTTCAAAAATTTTTGGCCCTATTTTCACTGTCTCTTTTTAGCTTAGACTTCTATATATGTTAGACCTTTTGATCAATAGTATCTTCTCTTTGTGTTTTAGCTTAAATAAATTCTATTAACTTTTATTCCAGCTCATTGATGTGTTCTTGGTTACATCAAGTACTCATGCGCTCCCAAAAGAGTCTTCATCTTTGATATTATCTTTTTAATTTTGAATATTTCCAGAGTTCCTATTTCTCTACTAAAATTTCCCATCTACTCATTCATTTCATTTTTTTCACTAGATTAAGAGTGGTCTGAATTTAGAAGTTATGCTGGTTTGCTTCTGTGTTCCTATTGTCCTTTTTTTCTCAAATGTCAATTCATAAATTATGAATTATGTAATAAAATTTCTGATGTTTTCTAGGGCTTTTTACCTTATGTGATAACAACAAAACCAATCAAAATGGTGAGAAATTTTTGTGTAATATACAGATTTGTTTTCAATTTATACTTGTAGTTTATTGCAAAACTTTAACCAGTTTTTTGTTTTCATTTGTTTCAAAATATTAATATATTTTTAAAAGTTTTATAAACAAAAAAATTATGTTATAGAGGGAAGTACTAGAGAAGATCATTTGCCTAAGACAGTGAGGTAATGAGTTGACCTTAGCATAATCTATTTTTGTTTTTGTTCTATATTTTTCATATTCCTTTTAAAACCCCCTTTTCTTCTCCCATGTAATTTTAGAAAGCTTTTAAAAACTTAAACTTAGTACAATTACTTTGTTTTGCTATTAAATACTGGGACACATAAATATTTAGAAACTGTCCAGAGAACCATAACTGGAATTTGAAGTTCCTATTTATATAATATGTGAACTATTTTCAATATAAATGTTCAGTGATATCTCATAGAGTCGAGTTCATGCATAAAACTATGAAGATTAAGTCCTTTGTTATATGAGCTTTTCATTTTCAACAAACTTTCAATACAAATAATTAAATTTAGTCTCATAGATTGTTTCTTTTCTGATTGTCTTGCCTGTTTATAACATTCATAACATACTTTTAACTGTGTTTGCATTCATGGGCATTATGAACTTTAAGGAAAAACCTGGGTAAAATATATCCAGACAGGCGCCACTGAAAGATTTAGACTTTATTATTCCTGTGATTAAAGCTCACTGCTCAAAATATTATAAATGACTTCCACATGTTTCAGAGTAAAGTAGGTTCAAAATATATTCATGAATTTTTTAATGTTATAAAATGTCTTCTTAAATATGAACTATATTGCTAAATTTAAAATATTGTACAGGCCATAAAATAGTTGTAAAGTTAATGGTGAGTCTCTTAATCTGTTTCTGTGACTTTATATTATTGTGAAGAATATTTGCTATTTTTCTAGATAGACTTTTAAGAATAAAGCATGTGTGTGTGTGTGTGTGTGTGTGCATGCGCGCATGCCTGTGTCTGTGTCTGTCTGTCTGTCTGTTTTACATATGCTATTATGGTACTTCTCACAGCACCCTATCCAGATATCTTTCACATAGAACCTAAGTGTAAACTCGAGATTCCCAAGATCTTCATTGTATAGAAAGTTTCATCTTCTTTGTAAAAGGTGGTAAATTGCATTTGAGACAGGTGATTTTCAGTGCCTTTAAACTTCTTAATTAAAGTAGCTTATTCAAAAATTTATAGAAATAAGAGCTGTAATAGTATCAAAAATACAGTCAGCTTTTTAAAAAGTCTGTCAGTAAACAGGCTAAGGGATTAGGTAATAATGTAAAATATTTTCTGACATTCAAGAGCAGAGCTCTGAAGGAGCAGGAGAGTGGTCCAGTTGCAGGTTTTCACTGATGGGCTATAGGTGACCGAGATCTCTGGCGGCTCTACTGGCGTCTCTACTGGAATAGCAGGGACCTGGGGAAAGAGGTAGATGTTTTGTTGGCCTTTTGCTAGGATGGACTTAACTCCTTACAAATTAGAGGTTTTTATAATAACTATAAAAACATTACCACACTTAACAAAAACATAAAAGAGTTTACTTGATGAAACTTTTTTATGGACTCCTTGACTTAGGTGAGGACCAGAAAAAGCCTCCTCCTAGCACATTGCTGTTTGTCTTGTCCTCTAAATCATCTCGCCTGAAGCAACACTTGATTGAATTGATACATGGTTCCAACTCTTCATTTTCCTTTATGGTCCTGGCACACAAAGTCAGTGAATAATTGAGAAGAATAGGATTTTACAATCCACAGTGCTATTATTTCTCGGCCCAAAACATCTAGGAAAATTAAAAAATTATTAAATTAGGTATGTTAATTCTGTTTATTTTTTAGCATAAGGGAGATACTTACCTTGAGACAGTATTGTTGTGAGGACAGGGATACAAATTTATTTCAGAGTAATATATGACAGGTCTTTTCCCAGTGTTTTATTCATTGTTAATGCCAGTATACTTCATATGATTAGTATTACGTCAAAATGAAGAGTTCTGAAAATTATCGTGGCTGGAAGATTTATATTCTTACTCTGATTTGGCTCACTTTGGTTTCAGCATTATCTGTTTTCCTTAAATATTAATGTTTTCAAAGACATTTTTTAAAAATTGACATTAAATTGTTTAAGTCACTCTTAAGTTATCCAGGAGAATAACAGGTTTTGAATAAGCATTTAATGATGTTATGAAAAGAACCTTAAATCGTCCTCTGTGTGGAACACTGTCGATTCTGGGTTAGATAACCTTATCTTTGAAGGTTTGTTTACTTCTACTCAGGACTACTTAAAGTGATCTTTTGTTCGTTTTTTGGAGAAGTGATCGTTCTCTTATGGAAATGCAGGGGCATGTACACTAAGGTTAGCAAGATCCTTGAGATGATAAGAAAATTACTCTTATCCTAAAGGATTTGTTAGCTCTCTAATAAATGAATTAAATTAATGAATTGTTAGAATTTTAGAAAAATATACTGTAAATAATTGCAGCTGTAGTGCAAAAAGTACATTATCACAATAGAATAATTTTTAATTGCAAAATATTGTGATTTTTATATAATGGTATTGAATTTATAGTAACCTGAGAGAAATTTACCCCCAAAGGATAAGCGTTTAATTCTTTTTAAATTATTAAGAGCATATATTATTTTAATTATAAAGTCAGTAAAGATGTAATTTACTGCATTCTCTTAAAACAGTGACTATCTTATTGGTCACATTTGCATTATATATATAGTCTAACTGTGAATATAGTAAAAGAAGGGAAGGAATCAGCTCAGTTTCTAAGAATCAAAGTTGACAGTTTTACAAAATTCAGAGTAGACATTTGATGCAGCAAATGTTTCTCTTGATAGGAGAATTCCAGCTTTAAAAAAAAAATGGAGTGATGGTCCTAACACGTCACAGTTTGTAATCCCTGGCAACAGTGGACGTGGCCAGTGATTATCAGTGGCTATTAAAAGGACTACAAGATCGATACAGAACTTGCTCAGTTCTTATTCAGTGGTGAAGGGTGATCACATCTGGATCTGCTGATAAGGCTTTCCACAAAAAAGAAACAAGGAAGCCTTCTGTGCCTCGTGATGGGGTGCAATAAGAAATACACCATCGCCACTGACTTCTTCCAAAATGTCAAACACAGGCCACAGTGTCAGACCTCTCTAGTTGCCAGTTAATAGCAGGTCTAAGAACTAGAGTACCCAGTCGTTTAGCATTGTAAAATTTCAGTTAACAGGATCCAGAATGAGAGAGTGATTTAATCAGTGCATAAATGACGTGAAAAAGCCATATCAACCAAGTCTGAGTCCTATTGTATCTTGAGAAGCCAGTTGTAAAATAAATCATTTAGCGACATGGTAACATTGTTAACACTAACTGGTTTGTGATGATATTAAAAATTATCATTGTATTTTCAGGTTTGCTTTTTTTTTAGCTTACCGTTCTCAAGAAATTTCTCCTCATTCTGAGTGCAACTAAACTCAGATTCCAGTTTGTGACTTAAGGTTCAGTCCAGTATTGCTGCATGCTTGCTTTTTAGTTTTTGTTTTCTAATCTTGACATTTCATTCTGATCTTCTGTGGTTGCTGTATTTATTCTTTATATATCTTGTTTCTGAGCATTTTGTACAAGTACTGGAGTTCCTTTTTGCATTGAAGAGGAGTCCCGAGTGGACATACAAACACGTGGCGGTTGAATGACTCTAAACTGTGCTAATGAGACTCTTGGTTCTCTACTTGAGGACAAAATACAGTTCAAAAGTTTAAACCATTTATGTGGACTGTTTTTCTCCCCTTTAAAAAGTCTCTTGCTTGTCAAGTGAGGGTAAATATTTGTAGTTGGCTATGGTAAAATGTTTTCAGGGTGAAGAAAATGACTTTAATAGACCTGCATCCTTAATAGGAAAAAGATACAAAGACCCATTCATACACATAATGTAGGAAAAATGAAGTAGTGGTGAACGGTAATGCAGTGCAAACTACTTACCATCAGCATCTTTGCAACAGAAGTACATAATTATTTTATTGTATTGAAAAATAATGCAGTGTCTGTGTTTCTTCATTTTAATACTGTTAAACTGATTTCCATGAGCAGTAGAGTTGTGTGTTGTTTAATAATTTTCAGGTAGCGGCAGAATAATTACATAATGGAGAGTGCCTGGGCTCGGTTTCAGTATAGAGAAATTATTTTTTTCTTCTGAAACCTCAGGGGTCTTTGCCCCTATAATGTTGCTGTAGCAGTGTCTCTCAGAGGTGTAGTAGATATTAATGAGATGTGATAAAGTTCCTGGCATATAGCAGGTAATCAGTATATGTTCGTTTTCTTCTCTTTCTGATGACTTTTTTTTGTATTTATTTATTTAAACAAAGAAAGAAAACAAAATAGAAAAAAGGTAGGGTAATACAGAATTCAAAAAAATTAACACTAAGAAATCACTAGTTGATACATTACATATTATCATCTTAGAAGTGGTTGTTCAAGTTACAAAATCAAAGCATAAAAAGTGGATAGACACTCAAACATTGATAGAGTAAACCATTCTGTTCAATGATCCAACAAAAATTTAGTCATGGTCATCTGTCTTACATACTTATACATACAGTTATATCCATTAGAGCACTTTCCTTCCCTTTCATTTTTACAAAATCTATTATACATTTTGGATCATATTACTCTTTCAGTTTTTAGTATTTTTTTTTACACTAGAGAGACAATGTGATACTTACAAATGTGAGTCTTGTTTATTTGACTTATGAGGATAGTCTCAAGTTGCCTCCATGTATTATAAAGACCTCAAGATCATCCTTTTTTATAGCTGAGTAATATTCCATTGTATAAAAATACCACATCTTTTTCATCCACTCTGCAGTTGATGGGAATTTTGGTTGTTTCCAAGATTTAACTATTACAAATTGTGCTGCTATGAACATGGGTGCACATATATCACTGTGACATGACCTTTTCAATTTTTCTGGGAAGATATTCAGGAGGGTAATAGCTGGATTGAATGGAACTTCTAATCGTAGTTTTTTGAGGAATCGCCATACTGACCTCCACAGTGATTGCACCAGTCTACACTCCCAACAATAGTGGAGAAGTGTTCCTTTTTCCCCACCGCCATGCCAACATTTGTTATCATTTGATTTCTTGATGGCAGCCATTCTTTCTAGGGTGAGATGAAATCTCAATGCTGTTTTAATTTGCATTTCTCGAATGACCGGTGATGGTGAACATTTCTTCATGTATTTATTTTCCATGTGTATCTTCATCTGAGAACTGTGTGTTCATCTGAAAGCTTTCACTCTAAGATCAGGAATGAGACAATCTGCTATCTACTATCTACTGCTATCACCACTCCTATTCAATATTGTGCTGGAAATATTAGCCAAAGCAATTAGACAAGAGAAAGAAATAAAAGGAATAAAAATAGGAAAAGAAGAAGTTAAATTATCATTGTTTGCAGATGACATGATACTTTACATAGAAGACCCAAAAAACTCCATTAAAAGACTACTAGGTAATAAACGAATTCAGCGTAGCCAGATACAAAGTCAACACTCAGAAATCAATAGCATTCCTGTACAGAAACAACAGACTCCATGAGAGAGAAATTATGGAAATACTGCCTTTCACAATAGCATCTAAAAAGATGAAATACTTAGGAATCAATCTAATCAAGAATGTAAAAACCTATATGCTGAAAATTATACTACTTTTAAAAAGGAGATTGAAGAGGATATTAGAAAATGGAAGGATATTCCTTGCTCTTGGCTAGAAAGAATTAACCTTGTGAAAATGGCATTACTCCCAAAAGTGTTATACAGATTTAATGCAATCCTAATCAAACTACCATTAACATACCTCACAGATCTAGAGAAAACATTCCTAAAATTCATTTGGAAACAGAAGAAACTTAGACTAGCAAAGGCAATTCTGGACAACAAAGGCAAGACAGGAGGCATCTCAATTCCTGACTTGAAACTATACTACAAAGCCACAGTGATAAAATCAGCATGGTACTGGCAAAGAAATAGACCTGAGGGTCAGTGGAACAGATTACAAGATGCAAACAAAACTACAAAGACACTTAGCCACCTTATATTTGACAAAGGGGCTAAACATGTTCACTGGAAGGATAGCCTCTTTAATAAATGGTGTTGGAAAAATTGACTTTCCACATGCAGAAGACTGAAACTAGACCTATGCCTGTCACCACGCGCTAAACTAACGTCAAAATGCATCAAGGACCTAAACATTAAAACAGAAACACCAAATCTACTAGAAGATAAGGTAGGTAGAAGTCTTGGAGATATAGGGGTAGGCAGAGAATTCATGAACAAAAAGCAAACTGCATGGGAAATGCTTCAGAGAATCAACAACTGGGATCTCATATTACTAAAAAGTTTTTGCACTTCAAAAGAAATCACCAACAAAGTGAAAAGAAAACCCACAGAATGGGAAAGAATTTTAGCCAGCAGTCCCTCAGACAAAGGACTTACATCCAGAACATACAAAGAATTGAGTAACATCAAGGCCCCCAAATTCAAAGACCCTCTCTATTGACATATTTTTCAGCAGAGGAAAATCAGTATTTCCTGAACCCAAGCAATATTTTTTATCTGCCCTTTTCTTTTCTTTTCTTTTCTTTTCTTTTCTTTTTTAGTGTGAGGAATTGAACTCAGGACCTCGCACTTGGCAGGCAGATGCTGCACTACTAAGCTATATCCCCAGGCCCTTTTTTTTTATTATTATTATGATAAGAAATTCTTTTTCCTTGGAAATGATATTATTGTAACATGATGAAAAGAATTGATTTCTGATGTCTCTTGCTTGAAAGGAGTGAAATTATTTTTTTAACAGACCTGGAAATAGAAGGCAGATGTGAACAGTTACCTGATGGGGTAGAAGAGGTATGGAAGATAGTAGATAGCTTAGAGGAGTCAGTGCTGTTGGTATCAAGAGAAAAGAGAAGACACACACACCCATCACATCAGTTATTCTTTTTACAGAATTGTCAAGAGAAATAAAAATGGGCAGTGCTGATAGTAAATGCAAAATGTAAAAAGAGCTCTAGTTTTCTGACAGCTCTGCTGTATTGGGTCTTGAGTAAAATCAAACAGGAAAGACTTTAGACCTACAAAGCTGCCAAAAATGCAGTGGTCTCTGGATTCCTGACAACTGAACTGCTAGAGTCATGCGGTATGTAAAATGGCTGGAAAGAAGCATTCCACTGAGGAGCAAGTGACAGGTCTGCTAGATTTTAGCAAACCAGGGTGATGCCAGAGGTGTATTCACAGGTTTTGGTAGGTGGGGGGTTCTATGCAGTGCTTGTGTGTGGACTTCCTACATAATTACAAAGACTAGTACAGGAAAACCTGGGATTGCTGAGCCTAAAGGGACTCGAGACATTCTCTAATGCCAGCTCCTTATTTTAACTGAGCAAACTGCGGCTCAGAGTCCAAATTGAGTTGCCCAGAGTTGCTTAAAGAGTTGTGCAACCTGGGACCAAGACTTGAATGTGTGAATACAGCCTGACGCTAATCACGGAAGAGTCCATTCTTTAAAAATATAACGTGTGTTTCTGCTCACTGAACATTATTGAGGTCCCAAAGTCAGTAAATAAAGTAAAATAAGAAACAGCTACCACCTTTCCTTTTGTAGTTTGGCAAGAATTTATAGCTCTGACCCAAACTTCAGAATAAATTTCTTTCATGTGAAAAAACAAGGGAGACCATCTGAGGTCTTTAATAAATGTTAACCATAAAAACAAAGCCCTCCTGTACTTAGGGTATAATGGAAAAAAGTTTTATTGAGCAGGAGATTTCTACTTAGTAGGTGTTTCATAAATATTAACTGATAAAATTTTTTACTTTAGTGACAAGAGGAAATAACCTTCAATGATTGCTGTCAAAAATTAAAGTGATTTTTATAGACTTGATTAATGATCCATAAAAATACTCTTATGTTGTCTCTTTAATGTGCACAATACCACCATCGACATCAAATGAAGCACAGTAGGAAAAGTCTGTCTACACTGACTATAAAACAAGTCTTCCTGTTGATAAAGAGCATCTGTCAAATTCTCTATGATGGGCTTATAATAATATAAATTATGTAAGTTTTCTAGCCAACATTTAAACTTTGAGGTGTCTCCCCTGGTGCGTAACTTTGCTCTGTGTACTGACGTACAATACTTATTTGTTCTGGAACCTTAAGGCACCAGGGTTTGACTGTTCACTAATGGCTCCACCAGCAACAGAATAGGAAACACTATCAGATGAGCTCAAGTCAGTTTTGCTATTTCTTATAACTACAATCATTGCCTGTTTTTTAATAAATAAATACAAAACTGAGATTAAAATTATGGACAGAATAGGCTGATGAACTTACCTGTTTAATATCCTTTTAGCCACTGTTCACATGAAAATTGATAGTCATTAATGGCATGGTAAGAATTTCTTGTCTTTTAGTTTTCTTCACTGGGTATTAGAGAGTGGCAGTGTGCCGGATGTATAAGAAATGACATGAGTTCACTGAACTTTGTGGTCTCGGCACATTAACTAACCTCTATAAATCTCTGTGCCCATAGTTAACATTGGGGTAGATTATATTACTGAGTTAGACGAAGCTCCCCAGGTGGGATGTTTTCTGTAGGTTTAACTTTCACGTCTTTGCATGTCAGTCTTCAGTACACCCTGGTTTCCTCCTCAAAGACCTGTGGTAGCCTTGAGCTTTCAGAATCCGAACTCAGCATTGTTCCTAAAAGTCTTGGTGTGTGATGGATGTGGTGGTCGGAGGATAACTGGGATCACTTTCTTTTTTATGTGCACAGTAACATTAGTGAGGTTATTCACAGGAGCCCCAGAGCTGTATAGAGGTACGTATTACTGAAGGAAGTATGAGGAACCCTTGACCTCTCTTAACTATTCCATTTTGTTATTGTAGCATTTCTTGGTGTAATGGCTTTTTTGTTTGTTTGTGCTTTTCTCCTACTTCTGCCAAGTTTCTAATTGTTTATTTACAAAAATTCTACCCCATAACATCTAGTAATAAGTAAGGAATACAGTGCCCCTTTCCATAGGAGTGCTGTAATTGATAACAAAGCTTACAAATCAAAAAATCATGGTGTTTTCCTCCTAAACAAAACAGTGGAAAGAGTTCATGTGCCAGCCAGCTGTGGGGAAGCAGAGAGCACTGATCTTTGAACAAGATAAGTGTGATTTCAAGTCTTAGACTTGCAGTTTACTTTCCGTGCTATCGGGGATAAATCTTGGTGTTTCTGGCCTCCAGGTGTTTTACCGTGGAGTGGAGGAAAGCATTGCCCGCTTTATGGATTCAGAAAATAATACATGTGAACAGTGTTTTATAAACTAAAAGTACCAACACATACACAGACTGGCTCTGTGCTAACAAGACTCAAGAGCATAATTGTCTTTGTTTAAGCATTTAGAAACAAGATGGAGTTTCAGAAGTTCATCTTAATTGCGATTCTACTACAGCAAACCCTGATTTTTTCTTATTTAGTGATAATGTAAAACTTTGAGCATTTGATAAGTAATGTAAAGTAAATGCAATTAGAAACTCCAGATAAAGTAAAAAGCTAAACATACATGCAGTGCTCCATTCATCATGCCACAAAAATGGGTCATGAGTTGTGGTAAGTATGGAAATTAAGAAATGAAAATCCACTTGCCTTTATTCTAGTAGTTACTCTTTCAGATGATTGTGAGATCTTAAAAATGAAATTCCAGGGCTAGAGAAGTAGCTCAGTGCAGAGCGCTCACCTACCGTGTGTACAAGGCCCTGGTTTCATCCCTAGGACCAGGAAAACAAACCTCTAGAAATGTAATTCTAGCACAGCAGTATTTTTGCAAATGGGTAACATTAACAACATGTTAAACTGAATATTTGCCTGTAATTTTTAGAAATAAAACAAAGATTATTTTATAATAAAAAGAAACAGAAAGCTGTCAGGAGTCAGGGTATAGAAGGGGAATTGGTGGAAGGGAAGAATCAGTTTTGTGCTCTGAAGACTTATCAATTGATGGAGAAATGTGAGAACAAAGCATTAAAATATAGTATGTGTAGGTACAAATTCCCTATGAAGAGTTTGATCATTATGTATGTCATAAGTGTATCAATAAAATGAATTAAAAAGTCTAACCAATGAAAAATTATTGGAAACACAAATGGAACTTAACATATATAAACAGTGACTAAGGAAAGAAAAATTACATTACTATAAAAATTGTGAGGAAAGAAAATAATAAAGGGTAGTACAAGTTACATAAATTTTCATTTCATAGTTGGAAGTCAGTTGATTTGTGAGCTAAGTTTACTGTCATTGTTACTAACGTTTCTCTAGGAGGTAATGAAGCCAGGTGCCCTGATGGTGCACACCTGGAATTCCAGCCCTCAGGAGGCTGACTCAGGAGAACTGCTCACCACAACTTTGAGGGCAGCCTAAACTACAGAGTGAGATCCTGCCTTAAAAAAAAAATGATTGAATTAATGCGTAGGTAGTGGTAGTGTACCATATTAGCTTGGACGTGGCCAGATTGTGACCAAATCATTACTAAAATACTCAGGTTTTAAGCATAGTTCAATACAGAGATGCCAACAATAATCCAGATACTCTGCTTTTAGGCACGACCACACTTGAAATGTTGATTTTCGTGTCATTTCCCTCCCTTCTCCCCAGAATGTACGAAATCAAGGGTTAGACTACCTGAACATCATCCAAATTTCTGGTTAAGAAATCGTGTTTTTATGACACAGCAGACTCATACATCACTAAACGTGTTTGTTGGCTGAGATTAAAGTGTAAGCAGATTTAGCTCAACAATAACAGGAAAGAGTAATTAAGCCTATTGGATAGGTGCACGCAGACTCTGAAATCTGGATAGAATTTGAAGACCAGAAGACCAAAAGACCAAAAGTCTTTTCTAGACACAACTTTAGATGTGACTAAAAAGCTATTTTGAACCACAGACTAGGCAGGAGAGACGGGGAGCTGGGGAGATTCTGTGCCTTCTAATCATACTTGCTAGTGAATATTTTGGCCTCACCGTTCGTCTTTGCATCCATCCTCTCAGCGTTTGAGCACCTACTCTGAGACCTTGTGACGGTTGGTGTCAGGGGAGTAAGAGGCTACTCTTGGTATTCTGTGATTCCTTTGATCACAAAAGAGATATCCATTGAAATATTGAACATCTGAATGTTATCTTGGCAAATTATTTTTAGTACACAAAAGTTGAAGATCATGGAAGATTAACTTCATTATACCAAACAAAACAGTATTTACACTGTCTGCAATGACATTTTATAGCATTTTACCAGTGTTACTGCTTTCTGGTCATGTTTCTGGCTCTTAATTCTACTTGATTAGGAGTCCTGGCGCAGACTCTGCCTTTGCGCAAGCGCGCGGCTTATGATACTGTTTGAAATGTCCACGTAGACGGGCACAGTTCTTCACGAGCCAGGGAAGGCGATTCCTCCCCTCTCATCCTCCTTCCACTCCGATGGTGGCAGTGTCCTCCAATAGATGGGCTGCCTTCTCCGGATGCAGGTTTAGTAGCACCTACCCAACTCTTCCTTTCTTACCGGCCAGCCTGTCTCTGTGAATCCTCTCTCCGCGCCCGATGACCATGTTTGTCAGGGAAGCAGTCTCCTTCCTGCTGGCACTGGAGTCCTCCAGTCTGCCTGCCCCTGCCTTCCTTGTTAATGGGCCAGCTATAGTTCTCACCTGCGCTGTCTTCCGCTCTGCAGCCAAAGCCTCAGTAGGCATCTGGCCTGGTCTATGCTTGGCCTGGTTGATAACATCTGTGTCAACTGTGTCCTAAACCACACAGCACCCGGTTTGTTTACACCGTTTCCCTTTCCCGGGGCCATGACACTTACACCTGAACCATTTACAAAACCCTCAGGTTTGTTTCCCCACTGGATACCTGGTTATTGTCCTGTTGAGTTTGAAAAGCTAATTAAAATCAAATCCTTAGAAAAATACCTGAGGCAAGTGTGGTGACGCACATCTGTAATCCCAGCATTCTGGGAGGCTGAAGCAGGAAGACTGCAGGTTTGAGTCCTGCCTGGGTAACTTAGCAGGATGCTACCTCCAAGTAAAACATAAAAAAAGGACTGGGGATATAAGCACTAATGTCTGGGTTCAGTCCCCAGTCCCACCACCAAAAGCAAACAAAAATACTGGGTTGAATAACTGTTAACATCCATAATTCCCTAGCGTCTGCCACTCAGAGTGTGAGAACAAATAGCCTAGTATAGTGGTTAACCTTAATTTTAGTGACTGTCCTAGGGGTAATGAACAGTGTAATCAGTAATAAATACACCCCGGGTTTTAACATTAGACTGTTGCAGAAATGCCAGCTCTACGGCTTTTTGGTTGTTTAGCATTGTCTTTTAGCACAACTATTTTTAAGTTCTGCACATAAAAATCAACCTGATAATGTATTTATCACATAGGCCAGTTACTAGGATTCAGTGAGATAATGGGTAAAGCACTTAGCCCGGAGCCCGGCACTTGGAAAGTACTAGGCAAACTTTGTTCTGTGTCGTTGCTCCTGTCAGTGAGCAGTTACTATCCCGTGTATTGAGTGCATTGAACACTCTGCATACACATGTCTGCTGTGTCAGGAGCTCCATAAACAGATCCACCCTGGGAAATACTGCTGCCGTCCACTCTGAATAGTTCCACACGGCGCAGTGGTAATGTCTGGCCCCACAGCACCTAACTTTGCTCAGAAAATAGCTTTTAGTGACTTGTTAGTACCAGGAATGAACAAGCTTTTTCTAAAACGTCCAAGAGAGATCATGCTAAACTGAAGGGTTCATTCTCCTGTCAAACCACCAGGTGGCACTGACCGCATCCACAGACAGGAATCGGTCCGCCCACTTCCTCTCCAAATTGAGGTCACCACGTAGTGAACAAGTTTCTAGGTAAGAGCCGTCTGTTTAGTAAGGCTCACTCATTCGTTGGCAGACTTTTCACACCACCTCCCTGTCATTCACAACTTGTTCCTGAACCAGAAGATGACAGACAGCGTGGCCAGGAACTGCTGGCCGGTGCAGAGTTCCACCTTCCCTTTTCACGGCCTTTCTTGTAACTGCTCCCATCCAGAGAAAGTCTTTGCTGTATGCGTGCCGTGCTGGACTCGGGCAGCTTGTATTAGAGCGCACCTTCTTCTGTTCGTTTACGTAAGATCTACAAGCCTCTCTTACCCGATTGAGAGCCAGTTCCTTAACCTGAGTGAGGACTCCTTCATCTGATAGATGGACTCCTCAGGTCACAGAATGAGACAGGCTCTTCCCTGTTTGTTTTTCTCCTGAGCTACCAACAGGAAAATAACTCAGCAAGAATAGAAATGATGTAAAATTGTTATCCAAAAGGTATCAGATGATGAAAAGGATGTGGGACTGTCTTCAGAAATCCTGAGTTTTACTCCAGAACTACTGTTATCAACCTTGATGTTGACCAGATTTCTTTCTAGTCTGAGCCTTAGGGTAACTGTTGACAAGACTGTGGAGAAAATGGTGTGTGAGAGAGACAGAGACAGAGAGAGAACATACCAGAGAAAGCATCTAGCACCCAGACCTTGATGTCTAAAACCATCCTTAAATAATGGTAACAGGCTCCTTGGTGAAATGTCTGGCTTCAGGGTAACACAAGAAATACCCAAGATAACCTGAAGCATGTTGTACTGCCAGAAAATAATACGCTTTAAAAATTGAAAAAAAAAAAAAAAAGGAAAGAAAATCAAAACCGTAATGATGGGGAGAGTCAGTAGAGGTGCAAGGAATCATGTAATAAAACTTTCAATGGCCAAAAAAAAACAAGCCAGTTGAGAACAAAATTAAGTAGTAATGGTTCATATCTCAAAGTACAAAGTAAATATATATAAAATACTTTGATTGAAATGATTGAACAGATGAGTAAGAAAAGACTAATATCCCATCCAAAAGGATTCCAACTAATTTTTATAGATATTTCTCCCTTAAGAGTGGAGCGTAATTCCCCATTCACTAAGGGTGAACTGCCATCCCAGCTTCTTTGAAAGGGTACTGTGTGGAGAAGGTAGAGGAGAAACTTTACAGTAGGAAAGCCCTAGCCCAGATGGAGTCAGCACCAACAGTGCCAAGTCATGTTGCCAGGATGTGGTACGGATGACACTTTACCTTCCTGGTCTTCCTCCCAGAAACCAGTAACTCCACTTAACTCCTGAAAGCAGCAAACAGATTCCAGCTGAAGAACATTCTACAAAGTATCTAACCAGTGCTTGCCTGTAGTCCCTGCTGGGAATTACAACTTGGGAAACTGAGTCAGGACAATCCTCTTTTGCAGCCAACCTGGCAGTGACTACATAAAGCCCTGTCTCAAAACAGGCAAACAGAAAAACCTAACTAAGCCTCGAAACTGTCAAGAGTATCCAAAACAGAGAGGTGAGACCGGGGGACTGTTACGAATTCAAGGCCAGGCTAGGCTACAAGTGAATTCAAGGCCAGCCTGAACTGCAGGGAGACCTTGTCTCAAAAACACAAAACAAAGTGAAAATCCAGAAGAAGTCTGAGATTGTGCCACAGCTAAACTGGCCTCAGGCGACATGATCGCTAAATAGCGTGGGGTTCTAGAACAGACAAGAGATAACAGATACAACTAAAGAGATCTAAATCAAGTATACTTGATTTTGAGTTGATAAAGTATCAGTATGAAAAAGCATCAATATGATTTCATTAATCATGACTAATATACTGTAATATAAGTTGATAGAGAACAGTGTGAAGCATATGGAATCTCTGTTCTATTTTGTACTTTATTCATAAATCTAAAACTTTTATTTTTTAAAACAGCTAAATAAAGTTAAGCACTATTATAAATGATGGTTAGTTTATCCAGAAGAACATCATTAAACTCTGGCATGTAATTTCTTGTTTTACAAATCCACTTTGAGAACGTGAAGATCACATGTTGGAGACCAACCTGGGCAATTCAGGAACTTAGTAAGACCCTGTCTCAAAATTTAAAAAAAAAAAAAAAAGCCCAGCCCTTTCTAATATCTTATTGGTCAGTTTTGAGGCAGGGCCTCACCATGTCACCCAGGCCAGCCTTGCCCTAAACTTGCTTTGTGGCGTAGGCCGGCCTTGAACCTGCAGACTTTCCGATTCAGCCTACCAGAGTGCAGGGACTTTGGCCTGGGCCACCACGCCTGGCTTTATTTTCTGTTTTGGGACGGAGTCCCCCCAAGTTTCCCAGGCGGAAATCTGATCTGCTCACCCCCACCCCCACCCCAGTGGCAGAGTGCTGAGATTACAGGCGTGGGCGCCGGGCCAGTTTGACGCTGCAGGGTAACACCCTTCCTAACCACGCGCCACAGCTCCTGCTCCCAGCTTGGAGCAGCTTCAGGCTTCCAGCTGGAGGTCACAGGCACCATATCGAAGTTTTTGCCTTTCTGGCCTAAATTCTTTCTCTGTGAGTTAATCCACACACGCACGCTTCCCCTTCCTTCCCCTGCCTAATCAGAAAGACAGCTGTCCGTACAGGTACAGTTCTAACCAAAGTCTGAAAGTGTTTCCTTTTTTGAAGTTGGTAACCATTTGTGCATAATTATTCCATTTCCTGTGGGGAGCTGGTTCCTGTACGTAACTCATACTAGCTCTTTATATATCCCCTTCCCCTCCGCGCCCCGCCATCTCTTGGTCCCTTTCCAATTTGAGGAAGAGCTGTCTCCCTGCTTCCTATTATCTTTCATTTTGTTCTAGATATTTTAGGCTCTCATATAAGAGAAACCATGCATTATTTAAGCTTTGTGTCTGATTCATTTCACTTACCATTTGATCAGAAGCTACATCCATTTTCCTGCATACGACTGAAGCGTATCCATTATGGAAGAGTGATACTCCATCATGTGTTCTTTGTTTTGTTTTTGTTTTCTTCTCACGGGGGAAAATGGAAACAAGGGGGACAAAACAGAGGAGGGATAGTGTGACTCTATCTTTTACAGCTATGGGATGATGCCCAAGGCTCCCAGAAAGTAACACAGCTAATGTGTGCAGGATAGAAATAGAAGAGGAGAGCCTATAGAACAGCTAAAATCCTAGGAGCGCAGTGTAGTAGTAGATAGAGGTTAATGGAAGCAGCTGGGCCTAGTTATCTCCTTGATATTCTTGGCCTGATACCAAACTGCAGTGTATCATGGAAAGTTCTGCGCACCGTCTTTATTTCACTGGACAGTTACATGAGTGCGTTTGGGGTGTGCAGCCCCACGTGTATTTGAAATGGTTTATCACACGCCAGATTCAGGGTCTCTGTCCTGCAGCGACAGTGTTCTGCAATCTGGTGAAAAAGAACTGGCCAGCATTGTTACCTTCATGTGACCAGTGACCTGGGAGTCATTTTATGCGGTGCTTCTCAATTCTGAGCATGACACTGAGGTGAGCATTTGCCAGTCAGCTCTCCTGGTGACACCAGAAGTGTCCTTTAACCGAGTCATGCACACAGCTGCTTTCCGCCCTCGGGTGTCCTGATCATCCAGGCTGACACGGGGTCACCTGACTGCACTAGAGCATTCCTCCGTGCTGTAGTCTTGGCGTGGTTTCAGGTTAGGATTATGCCTTCTGCTTTTAAAAACCAAATCCTGTTTGCTTTCTAGTCTGACCTCCCAGTGTCACACTTGCAGCTATATGCAAACACAGCTGCTAATCTGGGGAGCTCCAGACTGAAGTTTGCTTATACCTAGAGGAGAAGTGGCAAGTGAACTTCCTGCAGTGATCAAACAGTCTGTATCTGTGGTGACCAAAAGCCACAGTGGCTCCGAGCCCTCAAAATGTGGCTAAGGTGGTGCAGGAACTGCCTGTGGATGGGGAGAAGGGGATGGTCTTTTATTTTTGAGGCAGAATCTTGCCAAACACTTTAGTCCTTGAACTTGTGGCAGTCCTCTGCCTCAGCCTCCCAAGGGCTGGGGCTACAGCATGGATTGCCAGGCCCAGCCAGCAACTGACTTAAATTTGATTTAATTTGACTGAAGTCAAGGAGCCACCCAGGAGTAATGACCTGCTAGAACACAGGTCCAGACCATGTAGAAGTCCTCCCCTTACAATGCAGGCATCTTGAATGTTCTGCAGACAAACATTAAAATAGTAGAGCAGTGACAGCTGTTTCCACTACTTTTGGGCATTCTTTTTGAGAATAGTATTTTGTTTCCACTTTTTGAAAAAAATTTTTTCAATGCTCTGCATATTTGAAATGTATAGGTCACTGGCAAAAGAAAGGTCAGTATAAATTTTGACTCACTTAAATCTAAAGCTTTAAAATCTTAAATTCAACACTTAGAAAAACATCACTCAGTTTGTTTCACCTGCCTCTTGGAGAGGTTAGAAGGAGAGAGTGATCCCATACGTCCTTGAGCCTTTCTTTTTGTTACATCTTTTTTAATTGTTTATTGATACATTTTAGATCCATATAATCATCGCATTCATCATAGGGAATTTCTACCTGTACATGGTATATCGTGACTTCTTTTTTCCCATTTCCCTTCCCTCCCTGTAATCCCTCTTCTTCTTATTTATCAAAAAAGAGAGAAAGAGAAAAGAAGGAAAAGTGGAAACAAAGCTTGATTCTATCTTCTAAAAGTTTAAACCTCTAAAAAATTGATATTGGCAGCAGGTTTATTTCTTTAATTCTAAGCAAAGGACTCTTTTGTTTCCCAGACACAAATCTGTTACTTGATGCTCGTAAGGTTCAGTGACACTATAAATCTGGATCGAGGGGGATTTGGAGAGCCACAGAAAAATCCAGTCACATGATATCCATTAGGCTAAGAATGAAATTCTGAGACGATAGTCTGGAAAAGGGGAACTGTGGTTTGTGAATTCATGAATGCTATGCAGATAAACATTAAAATATTAGAACAGTGACAGCCGTTTCCACTACTTTTGTTCAAATGAACAGTAAATTCCAAAGCTCTATGGAAAAAAATCTGAAGAGGTGACAGTGCTTAATTAATTAACATTTCCATGCCTGGAAAACCTTTAAGGAGTGAGAAACATACAGTGGTAATGAATAGTACCAAGATGAATACAGAATTGCAAAGGGAGAGTGTTTCCTAAGAAATGCTTTCTTCTCCTAAAATGGTTTTCACTGTATTATAATGGGTGTGCGTTTTCATTAAGTTTAATAAAGATAAGTTTTTTTCCATGGATTAGGAAATTATGAAAGCATGTAGGCATGGAGACAGAGAATACTGAGATTAATCTAAAATGTGAATTGATGCAAATTTGAACAAACAGAATTACCAAGTGCTTGTTTTTCTGTACTGACCAGATTTACAATGTTTTGTTAACATCAGTTCTTTCAGTGTGAATCTTACAGGTATGATTTAACATGTGTTTTTGTTCATTTCTTGCATTCGTTTCCATGCACATGAAACTGCTGTCACTGTGGCATTATGATTATTGTTGAAATTTGTTGTTCGGTGTGAGTGTGTCTCAGTGAACAGAACACTGCTGATCCCACAGAACCCTCCTCCTCCTCCCTTTCAGCCAGCAGCTCTCCTGGAGAGACATCTAACACCTCAGATGGATTTTGTCTGATTTTTAACTTTATATAAGTGGGATTGTACAGTAATGTTTTGTTGCAACTCAGCGTTATGTTCCTATAATTTAGCTCTGTTACAGAATATAAGATACTGTTTTTCATCACCTCTAGCATACCATTAAATAATTATTATAGCTATGTATTTACCCATGTTTACAGTTGATAGACATTTGGATTAATTTAATTGGAGACTATTACAAATGCTTCAAGAACATCAATGACATGGTTTTGCTTACCTGTTTATCTGTCACTCAGATGGGTACCTAACAGTGGAGTTGCTGCATGGCAGGGTGGGTACGTGTGTTCAGTTGTAGTAGATACTGATAGACATTATCCGAGGTACTTATGTGAAAGTAAGAGAGTTCTATATGTTTTATGTTGTCAGGATTTGCTTTTCTTCTTAGAATCCAAAGGAATAATCATAATTTAACTTTTGGAGAAAGCCAGTAGTAACTAGCTCCTATAGTGTTTTAGACTGCAAATACCATTACAGTGGTTTTCAAATGTGCATACTATTTATAACTTTCTATAGACACATCTGAAAAAACCCTGAAGGCAAGTGGCCTTTTCCCAGCTCACTTTTGCCACTGTAATTTGCACTGTGGTCCTACAGTGACACTGTTAGGTAAGGGAAAGAGTGATGCACTGCTGTGAGCCTAAAGGCTTTTGGTGAGGTGAATAATGCTTGAGGAATTATAATAGTGCGTTTTGCCAGGTGCTCTCCGAGTGTCTTTGGTGAATGTTTAATTTGACATAAATTGCCCTCAGTCATTCACCCAAATGAATTTAACAAACTTTGTTCCTTTTTGATATTGGCTTAATTCTCAACCTTGCATTTTATGGAAATGTAAAAAGTGTAAAGTATAGTGGCTAATAAAGACTCAAAAAGATGCTGTACTGCATTAATAATCAGGGAAAAACACAATAAAATTTTCCCATTTTTACCCAGTGGAATGGCAAAATTAAAATTTGATGCTAAAATTTTGCAGTTGTTCTGGAAGGAAACACAACTGTTACTGTTGGGAATGTGGATATGCAGAGACCCAGAAGTTTTACTTAGGCCCTAGAGAAATACTCACATGTTACCAGGGGTCAGAATAGTGATAGTTACTCCCCAAACCTAGAGTAATGAAAAAAATCATTAACATATATTCATACCATGGACTACTATGCTGACATTTAAAAAATTAAATGTTTCTGAACTTCAGAGTCTGTGAGGGAAAGAATTGTGTTCATGTTCATTCCCCTGTCTTCAAAACTAGCGTGAGGCATTGTATGTAGTAGATGCTAAATAATAATTTTTGATTGTACCCTCAAATACATGATGCAATTTTTATAGTATTGAGTGAACACGGCAAACCATGTGCACTGTGCACTGCAAACGAGTGTGAGTCCTTGAAAACACTGAAAGGGGCACACCGAAGTGTGAACTACAGATGTGTGTGTGTAAGTTTACCGACATTCATCTGGAAAAATACACACCACAATGACCCCTTAGGGGAGTATGTTTGTCGGCTCTCTGTTGCTCTGGCAAAATAACTGAGATAAACAGCTTAAAAAAAAGAAAATTTATTTGGATTGTAGTCTCAGAAGTTTCCATTGATGATCGCATTGCCCTGTTGCTTTTGGTGCCGGTGGGGAAGCAGTACATGATGAAGGAAGCCTGTTCATGTCACGGTGGCCAGGAAATGGGAAGGGAGGGAACAGGCTTCCAGTCACCCACCGCTCTAGCGGACACTTCCAGTGACCAGACATCCTTCCCGGGCTCCACCTCTTAAGGGTTCATCACTTCCCCAAAGTGCCACAGGCCGGGGGACTATTTCAGGTCCAAACTGTGGCATTCCACCCCGGCCAGTAGGTCCACTGCCAGTCTTCTGAGGCCAGTGCATCTGGTCCATCTCCAAGAATCCCCATAAACTTAACCGTTCCAGCATCGCTCAAAAGTGTAAATCCTCAGTCTGCAGAGACTCAGTGCAGGCCCCACTGTGAACACTTGTAAAAATCAGAAAGAAAGTAACTTACTGGCATGGATATGCATCCCATTTCCAAAGTGGAGGAACAGGAGCAACGAAAGGAATGATTGGGTCACAACAAGAGCAAAAACCCAGCAGGGCAAACCTTTGAATCCTGTGTCTCAGTACCAGTGACACCCAGACTACTGCCTGAAAACCGTGCTACCTAGATGTCTCCTTCACCACCTTTAAACTCAGTTTTCTCACAGTCTCAAGATGTGGCCAGGATGTAAGATGACTGGCCGCTAGTCTCTGTCCCTAGGGTACTCATTTCCTCCTGAGACCTCAGCGGCACAGGCTTTGCTGCCCTCGTCCCTGTCAGCAGTCGGACTTCGAGCCCTGACCAGAATCCCCTCCAGCTCTGCTTACAGCATTACGGGTTCTCTCTGCATTAGGTTATTTCACAGTTCCTCCCACAGACCAAACCCAGAGGCTTCCACGCCACAGCATCAGGGACAGCCGTGAAAATGGCTGTGTGGGGCCGTTCAGTCCGTGGTCACTTGGCCTGTTGCTCTGAGGCCTGTGGTTAGGCAGTACATTCATTCCCTGGTACTTCAGGTCTGTCCAAGTGTGCAGACAGCTGATTGTTTAGGTCGTGCAGGTCACCAGCGAGCATTCTGTTTCCCTCCACTTCTTTTGGTACAATGCTGCCGGCCCTTCCAGACTTGAAGCCACGTGAGACCTCTGACCTGTTCGTTGGAGAGCTCTTCACAGTTTCCTGGGATCCAGATATTGCCATATACCCCAGATATTGCCATATACCCCAGACATGACCCTGTGCTTGTGCCAGTGGCAACCACTTTGGGGGTTGAGAAGGTGAGCCTGACATGGGACAGTCCCGCAACACCTAGAGAGCGGCTTCTGCGGGCCAGAGGACCTCAGCTCTACGTAGCCCTACTCCTGAACCTAAACCAGGCGGCCGTGGTAAAGCAAAAGCACCTCCAGCACAGCGCTCACCGTGTTCTAAGCACCAGCTAACATGTTGCACGTTCATTATTGTAGCTACCTTATGGGGTGGGCCTGCTGTTAGCCTTGCTTTTGAGATGAGCCAGAGTCTCTCTGGGCCCAAATCCACTTATCCCAGTAGATTGCACAGCGGAGACTTGAATCAGCACTGTCAGACTTGGACCCGCTGCCGGGAACACGGGGCCACCTCCTGTAATATGCTCCCAGCTGTGTCCACAGGGGTGCTGAGCTGTTCAGCCCTTTGAAGATTTAACAGTGGGAACAGACGGCACTGACAGCAGCCTCTGCAAATCGTGAGGGCCATTCTCCGTTCCTTCTTTTCTCCTCTATAGTGATTCAATTCAATGGCATGGGCCATTTAAAGTAAACTCATTTTTAAGTTTTAAATGGATTTCTTACCTGGAAGGGACAACATTGTCGTTGTGTGCAGATGAGCTGATACTGATCGTATGTGAGATCTTGTGTGATTCCCTTTTTCTTCACATTTTGGTTCATAGAGTACCCGTAGCTAGCTCATTCAGGGCTAATAATGCCAAATAATAGTGAAATATTTGCTTATTTTAAATTGCGTTTTGAATGTTTCCTTCTTAGTGATTAATTCCAGAGATTAGTTATTAATTCAAATTAGATCTGAATTTCTGTTAACAACTCCTTTCCTGTCAAAAAAAGAAATAATCTAATCACTTACAAATTTTCTTAATTTTCTTCTAGGTTAAAAGAAAGAATAAAATTTTCAGTAAATGTTTTGATTCTTACAATCACATTTTTTCAGGTCCTCTGTGAACTGCTAGGTGTCTGCCTTAATAAATTCGACTATACTTGCTGAAGATATGTTATATTTTATTTTTAAAAACTGAAAGTGTGCGCTAAATATATATCAATATTCAGATTTGCACTAAAAGACTGTTAGCTTTTAGATTCCAGTAAATTATATAAGTAAGTCTCATTTATATTGAGCAGAACTGAAATTTACCCTTTTTGAAAAAAGATTTGTCTATAAAATTGTTTGGGTAATCATAATAAGGGTAATCACCATTGTAAGTAAGGAAAATTAAATTTTTAAATTATTAGCTTGAATTTTATAATATTCTTTATATTATAAGGTACCAAATTTTTATTTTTCTTATGTGATTAGGGAAGTTGATTGTGCCCGGAGCCTTTACACCAAGCTCTACCCTCAGGCCTTTTTTATTTTTGATTTTAAAACAGGGTCTCACTAAGTCGCTAAGTTGCTCGAGATGGGCTTAAACTTTTGATCCTCCTACGTCAGCCTCCCATAGTGCTGAGATTACAGGCATGTGCCACCAGCCCTGGCTTGTATGGTACTAATTTAATACGAGTATTTAACTCATGTGGAATCCCTAGTGTTTTATAGTTCACATATGCATGCATATTTCTTTTGGTTTGGTTTTTATTAAGTTTATTGTTATACGTTAGGTATACACAGTGATTGCATTCCCTATAGGGAATTTATACCTATATGTGCTATAACTTGATTCTTTTTTTCCCATTCCCCCATCCTACCTTCAACCCCTCTTCCCCTCTAAAAGCTTTGTTTCCTTTTTCCTTCTTTCCTCATCATTTTTTCTCTTTCCTTCTTTCCTTTCCCCCTTCCTCCTCCCCAGTTCCCCTTCCCATTTGAACATTTTCTTCCTGTTTCACAATGTCTGTTACACACTTTGGCCCTTATTTACATTTTTGGCTTCTAACACCAGAGATGCCAGTGAGTTAAAATGCGTAAGTAGATCTCATTTAGATTGAGCAGAAATGAAACTTACCTTTGAATACAGAGGAAAAATGGTCCTTTGGTTAAACCACTTACTAGTATCACTAAGATTTCATGAGCATGTCTATCCTCCTTGAGAGAACAAATTTTAACTGCATTATCTGTACTGAATATCTCCTGTGTATTTGGAGTCTAGCTGTTATAGTAGCACAGAAAAAAATATTTTCATTATGTAATTAGTCAACTGTGTAGAAAAATGAATAAGAACTTGCATATGTCAAATAAAATGTGACTATTGGGCATATTCAGTGGAAAGAAATGAAAAAGTAAGAGTTAAAGTGAATTTTTAAAGCAACATGAAGTTTAGAAAAGCAAAGAAGCGGTCCGTTTGGGGACAGTGGCTTGCGGTAGGAGGAGATGTGTCCACTGGTCCAGGCCGTGAGGACGGTCCTCACCCCCACCCCGTTCTCTCCGGCCTCGACTCTTGGCTCCAGAATCCGCTACCATCCGACCTCTTTGCCCTCAGCACGCCTGACCTGGCAGCTCACTGCCCCCTTCTCAACCTGCTTGACCAGGGCCTGGTCAGAATTTCTGTCCCATAAGCCCTCGCTTGCTAGAGAAGTGGCTGTTTGCTTCCCCGGTGCGTGGTCCATCCCCTGGCCCTGCACACCTCCAGCTGTATCTCGGGGACTTGTGTTTGTCCCCTCCAGATTAAGACCTTCTTTCTGGTAGGAATCACACGTCATCTTGGTATCCACAGTATGCGTTTGAAGGAACAGTGGGGGAAAATGCTTCCTCTGCCTCCTTCTCAACATCCCGAGTCTGCGGGTGTGGAAGTAAACGGTTTGTTTTTAAATGTATGCTTAGTGTATCCAAAGGAGAAAGCAGAAGAATCTCCCTGTTAACAAAACCTTCAATAATATGGGTCAGTAGGTATATGTATGTACTAAATTTGTGGCTTTTTATATTCTTCATGTTAAATTGACAAAGTTTTGTTATTTAATGTTAAGTTTAAAAGCCTTTCCGGTTGAAGTGCTTTTAAAAATGCGTGTGAGTATTGTGTCAATATAACTGTATGTGTGTTAGTTCAGAAAAATACGCAAGGTACACGGCCTTGTATGGTCAGATGGGAAGGAGGCAGCATGGGAGAGGTAGGAAGAGTCGGGCCAGAGAAGAAAAAGAGGAGGACTGGGCTGGAAGCCTGCAGAGAACAGTGATTCATGTTACTCCCTGTGAACCTTCCTGCCCTGCCCTCCACTCTGCTCTACCTGAGGCCCCTCTCACCTCTGGGTGCTCTGGGCTGCGGACTGGGGGTGGGAGAGAAAGGGGAGGGCTGGTGCCTCGAGGCGGTCCGGCCTTCCTCAGTGATCACTGTGGAGTGAGCACCGGGCTGGGCTCCTTCATTCGGGAATCAAAGTTAGCACGGTGTTTTTGTGAATTACAAAATACACACTTAGCCTTCTGATAATCTGCATGCCATAGAAGAAAACCCAGGGTAGAAGAGAATTCTTCCTGGTCATTTGTTTGTTAGAGAATGGAGCGTTTGAGCCCCACTGGGGCAGGCTTCCTTTAAACATTTATAGTAAGTGAAGTGTAATGTCTAGTTTGTGTTATGATTCCTTTGCTCCTGTTTTTTTTTTTTCTGTTCTCTTTATGCCTCAAAACTAGAGAAATTGTGTGTGTGTGTGTGTGTGTGTGTGTGTGTGTGTACGCACTTGTGTAGAATTGGGAATCAAACCCAAGACTTTGCACTGACCTGTACCTCCCACCCTCTTTTATTCTAAGACAGGGTCTCACTAAATTGCCCAAGATGGGCTCAAACTTGTGATCCTCCTGCCTCTGCCTCCCAGAGGGCTGGGATTTACAAGTGTGCAAAAAGTTTTTGAAACAAACAGCATTAACACGTCTCTGAGTGTGCTTTGCCGCAGGATACCGTTTTGTTTTAGTTCTTCTGGAGGAAGTGGGAGGTTTTATGTCAAGATAATCAGTAATTTAACCAATTTCTGATTAAAAGCCTCCAAGATAGTCATATGCTTGGCAAATAAATTTAAAAACTATTTGAGATAAAACCTACCACATACCTCTTTGAAGCTAGCCTTAAAACCTGTCTCAGGTTTTATCTGCAAGCATCTTTAATTGGTTGAGCCAGAAAAAACATTTTTATTTCTTATTCAGGTAATTTTTAAGGCTGTCTGTAGGCAATAGAGCTTTGATCCGTATCTAGTTACAGGCTCGCCGGTCCTTCTAATCGTATCATCCTGTGCATTTTTGGGGATCTTTCCACTTCCTCTGCCATTAACAAGGAAAATATTACCAGCTGGAAGCTTTTGAGCCCTGAGCTTACTGTGCTTGCCGAGGCCCCTGCTATTGCTTTATTAGTAAACAGCCCAAGAGAACCTGAAACGTTCTATTCAGAGATTACTAGTGTACCAGATCACAAAGGAGATAGCACAGGCGGATTTATATTTCCCTTAAAAATCCATAAGTTTCTAAAATGATAGCAGATTGAAGGACCCTTGCCCTGCATTTCAGGATAGTTGTTAGCAGACTCGGCCAGGGACCCCATTGTGGGGCAGTTACGTCGTGGCCAGTTGGTGTAAATACACTGTCATTCAGAAAAGCAACTTCATCACAAATGATTTTGATGCAAGACTGCATAGGCTTTCAGCAAAGTCTCTCATTTATTTTCTTTTGACATTTTGTAGTACAGATAGTCCTCATTTAATGACCCACCTATTTAAGGACTGTTCCGACCTTAGGATGGAGGTGCCGCTGTCCAGACTCACAGCCCCCCTTGTACATTGTGTGCTGTTCTGTGCATCCTGTTTATAGAACCTCGATGCCTTCTTTTTGTACAGTACACCTTGATTATACAGTGCTGTAATGTTTGCTGTTTGTCCTGTGCTGTACACTACATTAGTGTTATGTTCGGTTACACATTACACTGCGGCATGAAGGAGTTATGCAAATAAAACAAAGTCATCAAGCTGGAATTTCTTTTGACCATTTCTTTGTTCTGAATATTTTACTATACTGTATACAGTATACAATATTTTACCGTACTGTATAGAGTTCCTCATTTAGAAACCAATTAATATAACAACTCCAGTCGTAGGAGTGTGGGATCACAACCTGGTTGTTAAACAAGAGGTGTCTGTAGTGTTTCTACTCTGTATTTTCATTACTGTCCTTTAATGGTGAAACACAATACAAAGAATCAGTGAACTTTTTCTTAAAGCAACAGGCAGTAAATATTACAGGCTTTGCACACCAGTAGACAAAATCAAAAATACTATGTAGATGCAGCATTTATACTCTTGTCCATTTTAAGATGTAAAAGTCTTTCTTCCCCTGTGAGCTGTGGTTTTTCCACTTTTAGCCTGCATGGTCTTCTAGGAAGTGTTACCTAACCCTGCTCACACATGTGAGTGCACATGCATGCACACATACGCACATTCTACAATTATTAGTGCTCTACTGTTTACCTGATATCAGGAATGTAAACATGAATGTACAAAAGTTTGTTTTGAAAAAGACGTCATAGTCTTAGAAGGAAGAAAATGCACGAATATGCCTGTTGTCAGTGCTGATTGCAGTGTGGTGGTGTGAGTGTCTTCGGTGATGGCCAGAGACAGCATGACTTGGGCAGGTTGCCAGGAAGGGCTCCACCCAGTGGTAACCTTAGGAGGTCTTCGGAGGTCACCAGGCAGCAGAGGGAGGCCATGCGTCCCAGGAAGGGCACTTAGGTTTGTTCCTTACTGCATGACATTTATTCGAGGTCTTTTTTCCTATCTCAGTGTAAGACCCTAATTCAAGATAGCATAAATGAAAGGAAATCAATGACTACAAAGAACTTTTCTACTGCAGAAATTTTGAGAAAAAGCAGATTTCAGTCATATAATTGTTATTCAATAATTACAGAGCTAAATAA
Source organism: Dolichotis patagonum (assembly GCA_004027295.1). Classification (NCBI taxonomy): domain Eukaryota; kingdom Metazoa; phylum Chordata; class Mammalia; order Rodentia; family Caviidae; genus Dolichotis; species Dolichotis patagonum. The sequence continues at coordinate 79,910 of PVJX010001157.1, read as the reverse complement.
GTAAACCATTTCTGCATACAAGTTATTGACAGGCAGTGGTCACCAGTTAGACTGAAAATGTGTAGACTTGGGAACATAAGGGATGAGGGTCAGTGGATGGGGATTCCTGAGCACTCTATTCCTCATTCCCAGGTGTGCCACCAACTGTGCTTTTCAGCAAAAGTTTGGTTTCTGCATAATCACCTTTAATGTGACAGGGTTGAAGGAGGCAATTGCGAAAGCACCTTCCGGTTCTAGGTGCTGTGATTATAATTAGAATGTATATTGATAGATACTTTGTTTTCCCCTGCAGAAATGTAATTTGATTTGTCCAAATTTATCAAAATTTTAAGCTTTCACTTGCTTGATCTTTCCAGTCAAGCCCAAAGCACCTGAACTTCTAGTAGCATAACATAGTTCAGCCATATGCATAAAGAGAAAGGAAGAACGTACAGTAACCTTGAGGTGCCTGTGAGTCCCCAGGTGCCTTGGCCCTGGGGAAACAGTGTTGGACATCTCTGAAAGCAGCATGGCGGTCCACGGCCCGGCCTCTGCTACCTCCTGGCTATGTGACTTGTGTGATTTCTTTAACCTCTGCCTCTGCTCACTTGCAAAACAGGAATGATACAGAATCCATCCATCCACAGAGTTAAGAGGATTAAGCATATTAATAGTTCTAAAGTTCTAATAAGTTCGTTTGGCTAAACATAAGCATTCAATATCACTTATTATGAGTAAAAATAATCATTCTAAACTTTCCCCTTATAAAATTTAATATTAAACTATATATAGTGTGCTTAGAATTCATCACATGTAACTTGAAAACTGCTGGTAGGACTACGCCGAAGCGTCACTCTTCCTGGTAGCTGCTCTGCAGATGCAGCAGCTTAGTGGCTGTGCGTCCTGGAACGCACGCTGTTCTGTTTGCCAGCCCTTGAGAATGAGCCGGCCCCGTGTAACAGGTACTATGAAGCAGAAGTGACACAGTACGAGTGTTCCGTGTAGACGACGAGAATCCTCACAGCTTTTTCTCATCTTGAGACCCTTGGCCCTGGGGGGCACGTTGTCGTTGTAGAAGCTCAGCACCCCGAGACCTCCGCACTTGGGAAAGCCCAGAGCAGCCTGTGCTACATAGTAAGACCCTGTTTCAGAAAACAGAAAGTTATTTTCATTATAATTTCAATATGAAAAGTAATTACTAGATTTCAGAAATTTTTTAAGTTGTATATTGGTAATACATAATTGAAAAATTAAATTTAGCAGTCTTTAGCCATCCTGAAAGAGTATAAATTCACTGGCTTAGGGTATATACATGTAAAACAATACAGAGCCCAGGAATCAATTATTTGTGTAAAAGTTCTGTACAGCTTATCACACAGAATCTTTTTTTTTTTTTCCCTAACATGTTTCTGCAGAGTTTTTCTTGACAGTGACCGGGGAGGGGCGCACTGGAATGCTCGCCTTATTGGACAGTCGTGCTCTAGGAAAAGCTACACCTTGACCTCACGGGGACAGCATATCCCTAGACCTAGCTGAACCTGCTCCTGCTTCCAGCTTGCACACACACACCGAAGAACACAGCGTCACAGTGTCGGGATCTCACTCACTAGCTTAGAACCCTGTGTGAATTTAGGTGAACTCCAGGTGGAGGCAGTGTTTTTCCTCAGGCAGTATTTCAGAGCATACACACAGATCCTGTATATCTGTTTTACGAAAAGGAAATGTTTTGATTATTCTAATACCAGTTTTGATTTTATCACATCCATAATTTCAGATTTTCTATTGCAAACCTAATTCCTCTATCAAAAGTTACCTGAATTAAAATTTCAGTGATTTGACACTTTCGTTGTTTTTTTCCCTCTCTCCCCCTGTTCTCCGTCTCCCTCTCTGCCTTCTTTCCCTCCCTCCCTCTTTTTAACCTGAGATAACCAGCCAGGTGGTGCTTTACAAAGTCATAGAGAAAATTCGGCAGCTTTAGATGGAAGGATGTGATGAAAACCAGACTAACCTCATTGTGAAAATAACTGCTTAATTAGTCCATGTGCTAGGTATAGAAGCAGAACAGACCTATAGCCTAGCTTTCCTGTATATAATATGCTGTGAGATGAGGCACTGAGTCAGTCAGTTTATATGTGTTCTGAAATGGTTTCATCAAGTTGTGGTTCTGAATGTTGTTGGCTTTATTAGTAAAAAATTTCTGGACACTGATACTGTTTGCACTGAAGTAATTAGGGAAATAATGTGTTCTTGTGGTAATTGTGTATCTTTCAGATGCCTGTATTTTTAAAGATCAGTCTGTATTTTGAAAAAATAAAAAGCTTTTGGATTGTGATGAAGCAGGGGGGACTCCCCAGGAAATTCACTCCCCACTGTCATAAGCAATATGTATTTCAGGAATTGGTAATTTTTCTTTATGTATTTCATAGTTAAAGTACATGAGAAATCATAAGTATTATATAGAATTTACCTTAAATGCTCGTTAACGTTGATCTTTAAACTATTCAAAAGTTTTGTATTGATGTAAGCCGAACTTGTATTTATATTCTGTAAACTAATATGCAGTAGGAATCTGTGTGTGTTTTGGGAATGAAGGAAATAGTACAGAGCTTTCTAGGAGGGTTTGTGCAATCTTGAACTGCATGGAGATGATTGTGGAATTGTGACTTCATTCGAGAGCCTCTTGTTCTGGTTCTATATTGCTGTACACGAAACCACAACAAAATGCAGCAGCACAAAACAGCTGTCTGTTTTTGTCACTTATGATTTAGGGCTTCGTTGAATGCTCCTCGCTTGTGGTCGGTGTCACAGCCTGCACCTCGGGCAGCTGACATCTGGAGCCGAGGAGCCGCGCATGGCTGCCCACCAGTGGCTTGAGCCACTGGTGCTACAAATGGGTCTGATCAGTTTTAAAAATTATAATCAACAATTGTATTTCATTAGGTTTAAAGAATCATCCATTTTCTGTATTTGACACTATCCTGGGAAGAATTGTTACAAAACCAAAATTCTGTTAAAATTGAAAAATGAGTAGATTATAAATATACAAATATGTACTCAAAAATTACATATTATTTACAGAAATCCCAAACAAAAATAAGAATGGCCAGCAACAACAAATGAATAATAAAAAAAAATTTACCACTCAGGTTGGTAATAATCTAGTCATGGAATAGCAGCTGTTTTTGTTTTAGTGTGTGATATTAAGGAAAACATTAAAAAGGTATAGAATATTGTAATACAGCTAATTTGTGGTACAGAAGTTGTAAATGCATATTATAGACACTGGCAATGGGGTACTTGTAAAATTCCATATTAAAATTTAGAGAATTAATTATTGATAAACTAGCAACCCATGCAAAAATGCCATGGGCACAAATTACTTGGAAAAACATTCACTTTATAGAAACTGATTTAGAATCAGCAAGAAACACACAAGCTATCTAGAGAAAGTTATTAAAAATTATCTGAAAGAAGTGGGTACTGCTTTCAGTGCCCACTGGCTGCCAGAAAAGTCAAGCCCAGTCTGTTCTGCACAAATCAGCCACCTTCACGTATAAAATGTTTTAAAGGAATTCAGGAATGTAAACGTATTTTAATTGAATGACAAATTTATTGATTGTTATAATTTTGAATTGGCATTAATACTAATATTTTTATTTGGGCAGTAATTATTCAGATTCAAGTAACTATACTTTTTATTAATTTTATTAGTAAAAAGTCTGATAAAAGATTAGATCTATTTGTATCAGTAGTGGTATAAGCTACCAGATAGGACCGTCATGCATGGAACAGGTCAAATATAGAAGTCAGGTATTGTTAAATTGTAAATTTATACTGTTGTTCAGTGCATCATATACCTCATTTCCCAGCTCCTCTTCACGGTCCTTTTCTACACATTCTGTGTGGTATATAGATTTTCACTTCAATCTTGAGATTCTAGATTTTTTCCATTTATAAATACTACCCCAAACTATAACAGAAAATCTTTTTCAATATTAGATATCAACATCCTCCTTTGCCATTTGTATATAAAAGGCATTTGTTATTAGTCCTCTAAAAATATTTGTCTTAGAAAAATATGTACATTAAGTAAATCATCTCTGCAGTTAAATGTATTTAAACATCACATGGCTAATACTTTATCTGTTTACTAGTGCACAGTTAACTAGTAAAGCTTGTAAATATTTAAATCTCCTAAATGGTGCAGTAGAAGCAGCGACAGCTCCCAGCTGGGGGATTTCAGAGGGTTAGCACTCTGTCATCTCCAGGCTACCTGGACTGCAGCTTTGAAAACGCGCCCTAAATCACATGAATAGTAGTGGTACAGTTTGCAAGAAAAACGCTTAGTTACTTAGTAATGAAAAAAAGTCATGTGGCGCAATTGTCTGTTTAAAAAATAAATTACGTGTATTCCTGTTTTGTTTGTTTGTTTTTGCTTTTTGGTACTGGGGATTGAACTCATGACCTCGCGCTTGCCCCACCCAAAGTGCCTCTAATATTCCAGCTGTGCTGATTATTTTTTATTACCACGAGAGTTCCTTGAGACCTGTCCGCGAATGCAGGCCGTGTTATGTGCTTATGAGACTTACACCACTATTTCCCTACTATTTCCAGGACATTACATCAGCTACATCTTCAACCTAGGAGAGCTAAACTTTTATTGTTTTGAACTAGCTTTTTAAAAATGTGACTTTCAATCCCAACACAAAAACACCAGCATCAGGAAATCCAAGAGGGATGGAAAGGCCAGGAAGAGAAGTCATGTCAAATGGCAGTGACACAGAAATCCCCAGATGCCTCGTGGAAGCACAGGCTCCTTGTCAGTTAAGAACCAGTGAAGCCATTCGCTGCCCCTGTGACCTGAATTCCCTGTCTTGTCCAGCCAGTGTCAGCCTTTTGCTATCATAATTAAACATAATTGGTTTTAATGGGAGTAAGGAAGTTGGAAGACACTTTAGACAGAATGACTTGGATAGTACATAAAAGTTGTCACAGTTTGGCTGTGTATTGCAAATCATTTTACTACTCTAAATATGTGCAAATGTTCCCACGTCTGCGAATGCATATTTTAGGTATTCGTCAATTAAATATCTGCTTCACAGTAAGCACAAGGATATATTCCTCGTCTCTCAGAGTTTACAGTCTCTTGAGAAAATGAATTAGTAGAAAAATTACAGTTTGTTGTATATTTAACATTGCTTCCTTCAATGCCTCGATGTATTTCAATAAAAAATAATTGTGTGCTTATATAATTATCTCTCTTATTCTGTAATGGTTTAAAGTTACAAGAGGACAGAAGTACGTTTCCAGTGACAGCCAATGATCTTTTTGGTGAAAGAAACTCCTAGTTACTGTGCAGTGACCTCCGTTTGCACAAGGCTTGAGATTTGTCATTTGTCCATCTCAGTGCCTTTTGAACGAAATGAACAGCCCCGTATTACTTCAGGGTAGTTTTCTCTGATTAAATTATTGTTTGCCCTCTTGGACTAGGCTTATTAAGAAATATCAATCAAATTAATCCAGGTAAGAAATTTAAATTTTTAAAATACATACTTTTTTCTGATCCTTTTCTTTATTAGCATGTCTGTAGTACGTTTTTACATTCCTTGTGGGTAGTCGGTACACGGACATAACACATCTTAGTTCCATTTTTATCTCCTTTCCCCTTTGTGCGCCCACCTCCCTCCATGCATCTCTTGATCCTCTTCCTTTTTTTTTTTTGTTGGTACTATATATGCTTTTATTATTCATTTGAAAACGTTGATTTTTTAATAGCAATTTTGTGTTTTGATCACTAGATGGCACTAAACACATAACTTTCTTAAGGATTATTTTCTGAATACACAAAGTCTTCAGCCTTACATACTGTAAATCGTTTTGTAACCCACCCTACAGAGTTTCTTCTGCTACAGAAACTCTGTTTTCTGAGTGAAATAATCTCACATGTGGCTGATAGTTATAATTAAGAGAAACACAACCTCAGCAATTACTTTGACTGTCACCTCTTCAGCAAACTGTCCTGTTCTTAGCCATCTCATTATCTTTCTCTTCAGTTGGCCTTTTCTGAGTAACTTGTCTCCCCTAAAGAACAAAAAATATTTTAATTTTTGTAAAGACCATTGCATAGCTTTTTAGGATACTCACAGATCCTAGAAAGCTACTCACAGATGTCTCTGTAGAACAAATAAATACAAGGAAAACCCAGGCTCTGCTTTTGCTGTTTGTTTCCTGAGGTCTGAATGTTATTCTCGTGTTCTCTCTTCTGTTGTTTTTGTCTGTTGATGATATTACCTCCTGGATCAAGATGCTGTAGGCTACAAAGAAGGTGTTCTGAATGGTAAAGCCATTAATGAATTATTTTACCTGAGCAGAAGTCACTAGAGTTGGGTGGTAGGTACTGAACTTCCAAGAATAATTCATTGAGGGGCTTAATCAGAGACCTGGGGATGTCCCCAGAAACCCAGCGCCTTTCATGCTTCTGCTCTGACCTCCCACGAGTGTCAGACGTGCGCTCTGTGTTGTGGGCAGCTGCTGCATCTCCAGATAGGACTGTTACCGGGCAGGTCCGGTGGTGGAAGAGGAGCATCCCCGCATGAGCGGTCCACGCTCTGCGTGTCTCAGGAGTGGCGTGCAGTGAGGGCGGGGCCTCTCTCTGCGCTGGTCAGCTGGGCTGGGTGCCCCGCACCTTCCTGACCGTTCACCTGGGCGCAGAAGAACTGAGACCCGGATCCTCCCCAGGCCCCCAGGGCAGCTGAGCGGGGGTGAACCCCACAAATCAGCACTCTCTCCCGCACAGGAAGGGAGGGAGGGGGTGGCCTGGGCAGGTAGGCAACAATATTTGCCATCATTTCTGGTTTTGTTGGTTTTTGTTTCACTTAGAAACTCTGCTATCCTGGCGTTATTGGAACATAACTTCATTTCTGTTACATCACACTGGACAGAGTTGCAGATAGAGCTCTTATCTAGTACTGCAGAGGCTGCCGTTGAGTTTAAGCTCTTAACCTGTTGTTTTGTCAAGTGTGTTCTCCTCCTAACAGTTAAGACAGTAGGAGCTTGGATTCTCTTCCTGTGCTCCTTTGTGCAGTCTGACATTGCAACTGTTAGTGCAGTTAGAGAACAGTGGTTTTGAAATGCTATATGAATCTAGGAGCATTTCAACCCAATCTGTAATTTTCTTTTGCATATGCAGTTTTCATTCTTCCCACATTTCTGGAGATAGTGCCACCATCTGTCTGCCTTGGAGCTCAGTCTAAATCTGTAAACTGACTGGAGAGACCCAGCGGGCCAAGCCCACAGTCTGCGTTTAGTGATGAAAGTCTGGCATTCCCTGTCAGCCGTAGTGCTTTCTAGCCTTCCCTGGCTTGATTGTCCCTGGTTCTTCCATTTTCCATATCAGCCCCTCTCCAGGGCTGTAGACTGGCTCTGTGGCGTGTGTCTGTGCCCCGGAGGAAGCAGATGGGCTGCTTTGTGCTGAAGGTGTACTCCTGGTGCACCACCTGCATATTCAGTTCATATCTCTGTTCAGCAATTATTTGTTCAATGTTTGAGCAGATATTACTCAGTTGGTATCTCAAATACAGTTAAATTTGAAATGTCGATGATACCGTGCTTATTATGTTTCAATAGTTTATTAGTTTTTATCACATAGCCAGTCAATACATCAACCATCATTATTTTAATTTTTAAAAAGTACTTTTTAAAAAGCTGTTAGCTTGCCTCATTGCTATTGTTTGAACCTGGTCCTCATCCCATAGCTTTCCAAGAGACTAATTTGCTTGAGAAAATGTTGAGTCAAATGTTTAGAAAGACACCCTGCATACTTTTATTTTTCAGAAAACTGTGGACTGTATTTTCCAGAAATAAAAAGAGATCCAGGAAAATATTTGTACAGTTGTCCTGAATCCGTAAGAAAGTGGCTTCAACAGCTTAAGAACGCCGGGAAGGTGCTCTTGTTAATCACCAGCTCTCACAGTGATTACTGCAGATTGCTCTGTGAATATACTCTTGGGTAAGTGGTGCGTCAGTCCCTTTTCACTGTCTCATAAGATGCTGATAACGTATTAGATAGCGATGCTTTATTAGAGTATCAGACAATAACCGTAACAGTGCATTAAATAGTGCCAGATGACAAGTGTTTTTTCTTTTCCCTCATAACAAAACTTAATACCTGCTTGTAGCACCCCACTCGGCCACCTCACCCTAGCCCCCATCTGCCTGCCAGGTATACGTGTAAGCAGGGCAGGGTTACGGCTGCTGTACCTGTAGCTCAGAGATGGTTGAGTTTCTGGAAAGTCCCTAGTCTTCCTTCCGTGAACTGTGTTTCTCGGTTTTGGATGCTTATTGGGGAATGCTGACTATGACATACACTTCCTGCCTGGTTCCTGAATTAGAGGTCCTTCATATGCTTCAGTGGGAGCCTTGTATTTCCCGGTCTACACCACAGTGATGGAAGCGACCTGCATAAAACCAAGGCCGTAGAAGTGCAGGAGACTGGCAGGTGGAACAGATGTGCGCTTATTCCCTGCTCTGCAGTTTACCGTGTGAGCTGGGGCAAGATCTAGAGCCTTTCTAAGATTTAAACTTGTCGCCCTGAAAACAGGACAGTAGCACCTCACAGGAGTGAGGAAACGTTTAGTACAGGCTGAGTAGCAGGCAGATAGCTGTGGAGGCTGATCTTGGTGATGGGACCATGGTCAGAGCAGACCGGGTGGGCTCTCAGCGCCCTGCACTCCTTGGAACGCAGCAGACGAAGCGTCCCTGTGAGGAGGAGGCAGAATCCGCTCTCAGCTGAGTTCCACCAACATGTTTAGCCTGAGCGTTCTTGACGTGTGGCTGTAGTTTGTGCGGGACACACTTACCCGCAGGTGGCTTTCTTCCTTCCGCAGAATCCATGGCTTGAGTTCCGTACCAGGAATCAAGGCTGTGTTCCTGCATGTCTGGGAGGGCCTCTCACAGGGTGAGAACAGCAGCGGCGAGCAGTTTAGAAACGATTGCCCGAAACACAGCCCAAAGCCCACCCACTTGTCACAGAGTGGCCACGCTGCAGTTCAACCTGAGTGCTGAGGTTGTAGCTTAGACAAAACAACTCACACAGTAACAACATTTATTAAAAGAAGAGCAACGTGTGTGCCGCGTTTCTCCACCACGCGCACAGGACCGAACTTCACATGGAGAACCCGGGAGTTCTCACTCGCCTTTCATTGGCGAGATGATCAGTCTTTTTCCCACCTCAGTTTCTACTCATTGAATTTTTGATTTGTAAAAGTATTCTGGAATATTGGGTAAATATTACTTTTCCAGGGTGAAGATTGAGTCCTTCAGGAAGAAGGACCACACTCCCTTTGCCCCAGGTAGTTCTTAATGTAATGCCAGAGACGGATTAAATATCACGAGGGTTTTGTTTTGTTTTGTTTTGTTTTGTTTGAGACAGGTTCTCACCGTGAGTTTAGGCTGGCCTTAAACTCACTACCCTGAGTAACCCAGGCTGGCTTGGAACTGCAGCGATCCTCCTGCCTTAGTCTCCCAGGTGCTGGGATTACAGGTGCGCATCACCACGCCCAAAAACCACTAGTTGTTGTCATCTAAAAATTACATTATAAGACTAGACTGATTCTCAAGATAAGATATCTTCTAGTCTGGGTGCTCTCCAGGAAGTGTCACCCGACACCGATGCCGCTTTCTGTGGTCACCAAGCTGCTTTTGTCCTGTCTGTCTTTCCTGCTTTGCTTCTCTTTTCCATCTTTGTCACGTCTATACTTCAGGGACTTGTCAGGAACACTGGTGCTCAAGCACCCTGAATCCCAGTGCAGAGCTCGGTGACCCCGGGTCAGGAAGGGCGCAGCGCGTCACCTTGGTTAGCAGATGAGCAGCGATGTCATGGGCTAAGGCACAGTCGTGTTTTCCTGGGGCCTTCTCAGTTCCTCGAGTAAGTATGTGAAAAATGTTGTTGCTTCTTAGGAAAGACTTTGCAGACCTTTTTGACATCGTGATCACGAACGCACTGAAGCCTGGCTTCTTCTCCCACTCACCGAGGCAGAGACCTTTCCACACGCTCAGTAAGTGACCTTTATTTCTCTGGGAACCTTCTGGCCAACGGCTGTGTGCCACACTGTGTTACACACAGCACCGTGGGAGAGCCACAAGAGAACACGCCTGCTTGTACCTGACTTTATCATTTTATTTCATCATCATTTATTTGCATATCAGTCTGTCCCTCATTTTAAGAACTGAAAGACCGGGACTTTACCTTAATTTTTAAAGCCTAAGTAAATGCCTCCATAGATACTTGAGGGAATGAATTAATTGTAATAAATTGGATTGGGTTATTTTCTAGAACAAAAATGTCTCCAGAATCCATGCAGATCATAACCAAATAATAACAACATCAGTTAAAAAAGAAAGTTCTCTCTGGGAACCAGGCAAGACGATCCAGGAAGAATAGTTTTCACATGTGTAGAGAGGCTCATGGAGAAAGAGAGGACATGAAAAGAACAAACACATTTTCCAGATGAAAAACACTAATAGAGCAGAGTGAGATACACATGATAGGTGCTCCCTGGAAGCTGCCTGAACAAATACGAGAAAGTGGGCCTCTGTCAGGAGCGGAGCAGTTGCAGGGTTGGACAGTGAAAGCTCCTATGTTTAGCTTTACTTGTCCTTTAACTTGTTTAAGTTAATGTCAAATAAGCTCAGTGGCAAATGAACATTTGAGGATTATTCAGAAGTTCTGTTAGAAGAGGAGTATCTGAAATAAGCTCAGGAATTATTAGAAGGTGAAACACGTTTAATGTATAAATACATATATTTAAGTGTTTTTTTTGTTTTGATTTGTTTTTTTTTGTTTTTTTTTTGGTACAGAGAATCGAACTCACAACTGTGCGCTTGCCAGGCGGGCACTTATGCCACTAAGCTAAATCCCCAGCCCTACTTAAGAGTATTAACAAAATGTATAGACCTATGTAGAGATTTAGCTTTGTTTGGAATACGGTAATATAAACATGGGTACATACTAAGAGTATGTATGAAGTGTGCATCCTGGTGTAAGCACCCACCGGAGTAAGTGTTTCACAGTTTCTCTTAGCATTGACTCGGGCTGGCACTGCAGCAGCCGCCTCCGCTGGCGGAACCGTAGACAGGGCACACCTGTCCTTGCTTTGCCCTGGTCACGTGCTGCACCGTTGTGGGCTGAAAGTTTAAATCCTTCAGAGAAGCTTTCATGGCAGTCGCATACATCCAGTGCTTGCATTTAGCAGGATAATGCAGCAGAATGTACTGTCCGATTCTCTGCTGTGCGGAAGTCTGATTCAGTGCCAGGCGGCTGACTCTCGGTACCCAGCTCAGTCACACTGCAAGTGACTGGGGCTTGTTCCTCTCCAGCTTCCTGAGCGGTGAAATCCACGGTAGACTCGAGGTGACAGTGTCAGGCACCGAGAGATCGCCGTGAAGCAAGGGTGCAGACGCACGTGGGCGTGCCGGCAAGCGGAAGGGCTGGCTGCAGACCGCCCCGTGTGTAAGGGCAGCAGCGCTGGCTGCGGTGGTGAGAGCAAGCGGGGCCCTTTCTGCACACGTCAGCTGAGGTGAGCTGTGAGTGGGCCCCGAGGGGCAAGAGTGGCGGAGGAGTGTCCGCTGAGGGACAGGAGAGTGCAGAGGGCCTCTGGGAGCGCGCTCTGTGGTGGAGGGAGAGGAGGCAGCCTTTCTGGCACAGGAGTGAGGAGGGGTGGTGAGGTGAGCAGGCAGGCGGCCTCACACACAGGCTGCGGAAAGAGGTTTGCATTTCATGCTCTAAGTGGGTTTGTGTCCGCCAGTTTAAGACAGAAGGGTGATAAAGAGACTGCTTTGACTGCTGGCTGTGGAATCAGTTGAGCTCAGAAGAAGCTAGAGAGAAACAAGCCCCGTCACTTGCAGTGTCCCGCGGAGAGGGAGCTGGGGAGAAGCAGTGCCATGAGGTCAGCACCTGGGCAGGCGGGGCTTCAGAACCAGAGAAGCACACAGAAGAACCCGAAATGCCCGCCAGCAGCTGGTTTTCCCTTTTTCTGAAATGAGCGAGAGGCCCATTCATAGTCCTGGGGAAGAATAAAGGGCAGAGGTTGTACGGTACAGGATGATAATTATTAAGATCTCACTTTTCAGCATACTTTTGAGACGCCTGTGGATTATGTGACTGGTGCTGTCCATTAGAAGACTTCACAGATAGACCTGGGGCCCAAGGGCAGAGGTCTGGGGTCAGTAGATGAGTTTTTCAGCTGATGAGCTCACAGATGAATGTTTAAATTTACAGGCCTGAGGTGAAATAGAGCTGTCGAGGGTCGGAGGCTCAGTGCCATTCTTGGCCCGTGCTGGCAGGGTGGCATTAGTCACCGAGGAGACGGAGCGCAGTGTGGAAGCGGGTTCACACTCCGGGAAGCCAGAAGTTCAGAGCCGGAGGGGGGGAGAGTGGTCAGGCAAACAGAAGTGGCCGACAGGCCTTAGATGGACAAGAGACCCCCTCGGGGGCGCAGGGCTGCTTCTCTGAGCCATTCACACGGGCCGAGGGCAGTGTCTAAGAGAATTTGTGGGAGCTTGTGGAACCTGCAAAGGTGGACAGCTCTGTCTAGAAGCTTAGCTGTGACAGCAGAGTTGAGGTTTTAGCTGGAAGACAGCGTAGAACCAGGGCACATTTTATCAAGATGAAGATCCTGGAATGTAACTTTAACACTGATAGGAAGGATCAAGATCACTGGTTTTTCAGTGATGGCAGTTTTGCCCCTCAGTACAAATTGGACTTTGTCTGGAGAAATTGTTGGTTGGCATCTCGGAAGCAGGGCACTGCTGGCATCGGACAAGCAGAGTCCTGAGGTGCCAGGAGAGCACCCCACAAGACAACAGGTTATCTGGCCCCAGACCTCAGTAGTGACCGCTAAAACTCCTACTCTAGAAAAAAGCAGTGTTAATTTTTAATACATATATGTACATATGTGTTTATATATGTATATTTATATGTCTATAGGTTTATATATGTGTGTATATGGTTTTATGTATATATAAAACCATAGTTGTATGTTTTTATATATGTGTGTATATACGCCTATGTTTTTATATATGTGTGTATATGTAAGCATATATGTTTAAATTTTATACTGAAATCCTTCATGTTAAGAAATAATTTGTTACCCAGGGACAATATTCTTTTAATTAAACCAGAAAAAATTAAGCATATTCCTTTTTTACAAACTTATACATAAATATATAAATACTCAGTAAATAAGAATTTTATTTTTTGCAGTGTTTTCATGTTTTGCTCCCCCCAAAAATCTGTATTTGTATTTATGGCATTTCATAGAACTTTGATTAAAATCTCACATAAACACACTAGTAATGAACAACAATGCACGCAAAAAATAGACCAGATTTTTAACATTGGAGATCATCAGTGCATTAAGTGATGCTGACAAGTTACTGCAGTTTAGGTAGTGTCTCTGTTTAATTAAAACAGCAGGACTTACAAGGCTTCCCTCTCCTTTGTACCAGATTTGGATTTTGAGGGCTTATGTAATAATTATGATTACACACGTCACATTTTCAATTATTTAACCAAAAGACTTGTCTTTTATTGGATTTGTAGTTTGAAAATGTTATAAATTTTGCTTTAAAATATATACAAATACTGATACTAAATGTACCGTTTTTAAAATTGTTTTACATTTAGGGTTCTAGAAAAACTTGCTTTATTTACTTTTTTAAATTGGTTTTTCTAACTGTAATTTTTATTTATTCATTGACAAGTAAAAGTTCTACGTACCTTTGGTGTCCAATAGGGTGTTTCAGCGGATGGTGTACATTGTAGACTGGCTGAGCTAAGTTATATGCATTGCCTCATATTCCATTTCTTTGTGATGAGAAAATTAAAATTTTTCCTTTCACCACTTTCAAATATAATACAATTTTATTAACTGGAGTCACTTTGATATGCAGTAGATCTTTTGAAATTATCCCTTTTATCTAACTGAAATTTTGGGGGGTTTTGTCCAGTGTTTCTGATCCCTCTGTCTCTCCAGCCTCTGGCAAGCATTTTGCTGCATCCGTGAGTTGAGCTTTTTCATGTTCCGCATATAAATGAAATCATGTTTTATTTTTCTTTCTGTGCTTGGCTTATGTTACTTAACACTTTAGGCTCCAGGTTCATCCATGTTGTTTCAAACAGTAAGATTTCTGTGTTTTTTTTTTAAGGCTGAGTAGTGCTTCATTGTGTATATAGTCAGCCCACTCTATCTGCAGATTTACCCAACCACGGGTAAAAATATTTGAAAAAGAATTGCATCTAGATAGCACACGTACAGAGCTTTTTGTTGCCATTTCTGAACAAGAGTATAACAGCTATTTACATAGCATTTTTATTTTATTGGATATCATAAGAAAGCTCAAGATGGTTCGGAATATATGAGAGGATGTTCATAGATCATATGTAAACGTTACGCCTTTTACTCCCTCCTGTATCCCCAAGTGGATACTAAGACATGGCTGTAACACGTTTTCTTTACTCTAATCCATCGAGAGACACGGAATGGGTTTGCGTGTCTTGACTGTTGCAGGTAATGCTATAGCAAGCACTGAAGTAGAGGTGTCTTTAGTGTACTGATTCCCTATCTTTTGAGTCGCTGAGTCACTTGCTAGGCCCAGCAAATAGTGCCAGTAATATTAAAAACTTGCTGAATGAAAGCAGCAGACTGTTAGTGTAGAGTTAAACACTCACTCATTAATGTGAATGCTTTTGTCTGTGCCTGCTTAGCGACCTGCTTGTCTGTGTTAACATCTGCTAGAGCCACAGGTTTCAGCCAGAGGTGCTGGGCACAGCCCTGCCTGCCTGTATCTGCATCCTCAGAGACAGGTCTCAGTCAGCAAGCTGTGTCCTAGTGCGTACATTTAAATGGAGATGGTCTTTTTGGAGAAAATAAACTTCCAAATGTAATGGGTACAGAATCGAGTTAGTAAGTAAGCATATTGAAACCAAAGCAAAAGACTGAACGACTTAAAAAGCAATTAAATGCATCAGAAAGCCACCAAACCAAACTATTAAACAGTAAGAATCTCATTTTCTAGTCTATTCAGTTTTCCCACTTCACTGCTAGGCTATTTTACTGAGTGTATAATTTGCCTTTGAGAACCCCCCAAAACAACAACAACAGCAAAAAAAAAAAACATTTAGCAGATAGTTTAAAATTATCTTCATACTTACGCAAAAAAAAAAGTGTGCCTGAAAATGTACAGTCGGGGCAATCAATTCTAGTTCGGAATTTGGGAATTTATCAAAGTGAATAGGAACTATTCAGTCGGTCCACATATCTATAGAAAGAATCCTGGAAACAAAAAATCATGTCTATAGGTTTCTCACCATAGTTCGTTGGTGAGGATTCTCTAACAAGTGAGTTATAACCAGAGTATAAGCATCTGGAGCATCTTGTTCGGTGCTGTAACCCAGTACCTAAAACAGTTCATGAGATAAGTAGAGAGAAGTGTAAGATAAGAAAAGAAAGTAAATGGCCTTTATTTCCAGCTCGGATCCCTCTTCTCCCACTAGGCTGCGTGGAGCCTGTTCTGTTCACGTTTTCAGTGTAAGAATGGGAGCTCGGTAACAATCTCCATGTCTACAGCAGAGGACTATTTAGTAAATCGTGGAACTTGCATGTGTTAGAGTGCATTTATTAAAAAGAGGCAGATCACAGTGTACTACGAATAAAATTATTTTTAAAATCGCAGGTTACAGAACTTTGTGTGATGATGCTAGTGTTTGCCCTCAGACCCCGAGTCGTGTGTATCCCGTTAGTCTGCTGAGAAAACACTGCAAACTACTGCAGACTGCGTGACTGGAGAGCAGTTTGCTCTCCCGCAGTTTGGAGGCAGAGTCTGAGCAAGGCGTTGGCTCCCAGGGCTGGTTTCTGCCGAGGTCTCTGTAGCTCACAGATGGCCGTGTCTCCGTAGCCTCCCTGTGTGGATGCAGTTTCTTCTTTCTGTGAGGTTACCATGCTGTCTTAGGGCCGCACTCACACTGTCATTTTAACCTAATAATCTCTTTAAAGTCCCTGCATCCAAATACATTTACATTCTGAGATCCCATGGCCCAAAATTTGGGGGACATACAATATAGGGTGCGTGCACACTCCTGACCTCACCTGACCGTATGCTGTAAACGTGCGCCATGATGCCTCAGCAAATAGTCTTTAAAGCAAAAGAAAAGAATGTGTGTTCATATTTGCTTTTGTGTGCATGAAAGAATGGGTGGTCACTGTAGAATAAGTGAGTGTAACAACACATGTTATATTAGTGGTTTTAAAATATGTATAATTGTGATTTTTGAGTAACACATTCACATTTTTTTAAGCTTCAATTTCAAACTCTGTTAAGTTGCAGGAACATTTTCCAGAACTCTCCTCTTCTGCGTTCGGAAGCCCTTCTTTCCTGTTGCTGACTTCTTTTGATATAAATAGATGCCTATAATCAGCGCTGAGTTTTGGTATTCTGTGAAGATGTCACAGGAGTTGGCTGGGCTCCACTGAGAGGAGGAACTGTCAGGTTATGGTGCCCCTAGGGACGCCAGGTGGAAACTGTTCTTGTCTCCGGTGAAGCCCTGTGCTACATTCTGGTGCAGAATCCAGATCAGACTTGGTCTCTGGGTCATCATTTCATGCTGACCCCAGATTGAAGTGCTCCAAGGACTTGGCCTGGCTCTGGCAGCAACAGTTAGGTACTGGCCAGGGGCCACAATCCAGAGAATGAGGAGATTCATGTGTGGGGTGCCTGAGAAGTGATAATCTATTAATTCATCCAAAAAGAAACATTCTCATACGTAAACAAGCACCATCTGAAATTATACTACAGACTAGCCTAAAGATACACTTTCTTTTGACTCCTTAATTTGTCCAGGTATGAGTTTCTTTCCCTATAAACTGAAAGGATAGCAGCTAAGACTTTTGTAAACACGATAGACACATGAACTTCATCTGTATGAATTTATGTGCACATTGTATGAGGTAAGCGTTGTGACTATCCCAGTTTAAAACTAAGAAATCAGTCACCCTCTGTGTCCGCTTCTATTCTTTTTTTTTTCTATTCTTTCTATTGTATTATCTAACATTTTTAATTAGACTTACTAAAATCAGTGGCCTCATTGTACTCCTCACAGTGCATGTTTTTAACATTATATGAAAACAGAACATTATCTAATTTTGAGACCCCCCCCCCCGTCTCAACAGTATGTAACTACTTGAACTTATAAACATAGAGATGATAGCAAACAGCTTGGAATAGCCCACACATTTGCTTTAAGGTCAGATAGTCCCTTTACTACCCTCCTCCACCCAAGCTAGAGGAAAGTGATTGAGACCCCTAAGCTACCAAACTGAAGCCTGAATTTAATAGGCCACTAATAAAACAAAATCTATCTTTCCCACCCCGGATTCCAAAAAGACTATTGCTTAATGGTTCCCATTAGGTTGTTTCCTTAGTAAGCCATTTTGCAGAAACAGGCATACGTCTGATCACTGAATAAGGCACTTAGCAGCTCCGAGATCTTGGGCAGGGGAGCTCCCCACGCCCACGAGGTGCGGGTAAGGCTCACGGAGTGCGAGCTCCCTTCCCCATTAGGCCTGCGGTCAGCAGTCTGTCCCTAAGGAGCACCTCACCCACCAGATCAAAGCGCGTGACCGTCACACTGTGTTTGCAGAGGATGACGAGGAGCAGGAGGCACTCCCGTCTCTGGAGAAGCCCGGCTGGTACTCCCAAGGGAACGCTGCCCACCTGTACGAGCTTCTGAAGAAAATGACCGGGAAACCTCAGCCAAAGGTATTTCTGGGTCCAGACAGAGTTCTTCGTGTCCACTTGCTCGTAACAGTTGAAAACTAAAAGCTAGCTGTCCGTGGAGTCAGCTTAGTTATCTGTGGTGGGATCGCCTGCCTCTGCCTGTCTACCACATCTCTCCGTTCACCTCTTCTCAGTCAATAAATCGTCCTTTTGTCGATGCAGACTTGGTCTTTATCTGCCTCGAGGAGCAAGGATTCCAAGCAGAGGGCCAGGGTCCAGAGCGTGAGAGGGGTCCGTGTTTGGGGTGCCTTGGGAATGGTAACCCCTCAATTCCTCAAACAAGAAGAGTTTCCACATGTAAAACAAGCAGTAAAGGAA
Organism: Dolichotis patagonum; assembly: GCA_004027295.1. NCBI lineage: Eukaryota > Metazoa > Chordata > Mammalia > Rodentia > Caviidae > Dolichotis > Dolichotis patagonum. The sequence continues at coordinate 61,781 of PVJX010001157.1, read as the reverse complement.
ACTGTGCAACAGAATAAAGGCACGTTTTCCCTTGACATCTTGGTCACATTGTCGATGTTGTACATAGCGTATATGTTTACAGCAGAATCTTCTAAAAAATACTTACCCAGGGCTGCAGGCACAGGACAGACCGCTGAGTAAGGGGTCCTGCTCTTTCAGCTCCCCCTTCACCACAGCCCTCCGAGGGCACAGGAGGGCTCAGGGACAGAGCTTGATCTGAAGGTTCTTGATTCTTACCCCTTCACCCGTTTTCTCTCTGTAAATTCTAGACCAGTCACGGCGAACCTTTTACAGCTTCCAGTGATAGAAACAGCCCTCGTGACACACATGCCATAGGCTCACCACCACTGGGACCCCATCCATGGAGACCAGGCTCAGAAATCCTGGGATGCTTCTAGGTTTCACATTTGTGTAAACACATAGGTTCACTTCTTCAGGATCATTCTGTCTCTTCTTCTGTCTTTCTTCCACCAGGAGCTGTGTTGTGTAACTTCTAACAAATCAGGCGCCTCGGGAGTCAGTTCTGTGGTCACCTCTGAAATTATCCAAGGAAGTTTAAGATGTGTAAACTTAGGCCAGTTTTGGTTGTCATACTTTGATGCTTCTTGAGAAATTCTCTTCTGCCTTCCATAAAATAACCACCTCTCTCAGAACGTGCTGTCCCACTTTCAGGTCGTTTACTTTGGCGACAGCATGCACTCCGACATTTTCCCGGCAAGCCATTATAGTCACTGGGAGACCGTGCTCATCCTGGAGGAACTCAGGGGCGAGGAGGGGGAGACGCGTGAGGAGCTGGAACCTCTGGAGAAGAGGGGGAAGTACGAGGTGAGGCTGCTGTCCACTCTGTCCTTGACAGGAGGACTTGTGTGCGAAAGCCGAAGTAGCCCTTCCTCCCCTGGACCGCACGAATGCCCCACGTGTCAGTAGCTCACTGGTAGAGCAGTATTTGTACGGTGGGGTGAACCCCAGCAGATCTGTCAGGCCAGGCTGGTGGTGGTGTCCGTGTGTACGTGAGGTCCGCCTCCGCACAGCCCCCTTCCACGCAGGCGGGAACAGCGCGGCACACTCGGGCCGTCGGTCAGCACTGCTCCGTGACAGCGGGGACTCCTGCTGCCCTGCAGAGAAGGCAGGAGGAGGCCCCCTCAGCTGCTGCATCCCGAGAGCAGCCTCCACACAGGGCGCGGCATGAGCCTGCAGTATGTGACCGTCAGAAAAAGACCAAGGGCACGGTACACGAAAGCTGCTGTCTTTTGGCCAGTTTAAAGTCTGAATGTGAAAGAGCGTAACTATTTCTAATTACTTCATCCAGTGCCATCGTGCAAACTTTCCGAAATGTAATTAAAATCAAATTGGCCAGATTATTTCAAGGTGGAAGCTGTGACCACAACACTTACAGGCACTGCATTCTGGTGTGGACACGTGTGTCACTGGGGTTGAATTTTGAAAGTCCTCCTCTGACCCCAGGGTGGCCAATGACTTCTTGAGTTACGTCCCAGAAGACAGTCAGAAAAGCTGATGTGCTTGGCTGCCGATTGGCTTCGTGTTCGGGTCCGTTGTAGTTCATGAGACCTGCGATAGCACTATCCCATGGGAAAGGAGTGTTACAACATGAGTTTAGATCAAACTTCATAAAATTGATGTTTTTATTTGTCCAAAACAGAGGAATACCTGCACCCCAGTGTGGTCCAGCCTAATAAAATTAGCAATGGGTTGATACCCAGCATGTAAGAAATCAGATATTCAGTCAGAACTTAGAAAAAAGGTACCAGGACAGTTGACTGAGGAAAGTTTACCTAGGAGGGAGGCACCAGGATTCACCGGTGATACCTGCAGGAGTAAGATACCATCTTACAGCAACCTGACTGGGTAAACTGTGTCAAGCTGCTTAACATTAATTTAAAAAATACTATAAGATACACTGCCGTTAGCTAATTTTGGAAATGTAAAAAGAAGCCAGTATTGTTCACTGCAGTTTAAGTCTTCTGCATCTGACAACTCTGTGTGCAGTGAAAATACTCTTCCTTCTTATTTGGTGAACCCCACCTTGGCCTTTCGCTCAGAAATCAGGACTATTTTATGTAAGGTTTCGTATCTAGGGTGTGACGACCACCTGTGGGGATTCCTAGGTGAAGACAAGGTATGTGACAAGGACTGTGTTCAGCCCCACGAGAAGTGGACACACTTATCTCAGTATTCCCAATGAACAGCTAAAAAATGTAAGGTGCTTAAAAAACACTAATAATTTGAAACCTTAAATCAGTTGATTGGCTTCGTGTTCTAGTACATCTAGAGTAAGAAATAATTGTCTTCATTGCATTATTTTAAAAAGTATGAAATTAAGAAATTATACCAAGGCTGCTTCTCATTTCGTTTTTTATCCAGGTCTCACACTATAGTCCAGGCTGGCTTGGAACTCAGTGTGTAGCCCAGCCTGACCTCCACCTCAAGATCCTCCTGCCTCAGCCTCCTGAGTGCTGGGAATAAAAGTGTGTTCACCATGCCCAGCCCAAGTTGTCTCTGAACTACCTTTTAGATGTCACAATAATAGTTAAATTGGAGTTATTTTAATTATAGGAAAGGTACATTTCTAGATTGCTGTGTTAGGGTAGTTTTCAGATTATAACCAACTGACCATTTAAAAACCCAGTTCTAGACTGAGATAAAGAATACTTTGTAATAAGGAAATGATATTTTCCTTCCAGAAATGTAAAGGTTCTTTTATTTAAAAAGTGGGAAAAAAATGAGGTTAATCAGTTTCCAGTATTAATCAGTTACTTTGTTCTCTTATTTTAGGGACCAAAGGCAAAGCCTCTAAATACCTTATCTAAAAAATGGGGCTCTTTTTTCATTGATTCAATTGCGGAACGGGAAAGCACAGAGGACGCCTTGGTTTATACGTGGTCTTCTAACAAAATCAGCACTTACAGCACCATTGCAATTCCCAGCCTCGAAGCCATTGCCGGTAAGCAGGGGAATCCCGCGGAGCTCTGCCTGGGCTGGACAGTGTGCCCTTCCTGCTGGAACTGGTGTCCTGGAGAGAGACTCTTCCGATGACACCGAGTTCTTTTTCTTGGGAAACCTCTTCTAAATGTTTACGTGTGGCAGCCTAAGATCAGCCCTTATTTCGGATGCTGCAGCCAAAAGCTGTATCTGCTTCCTTCTCGTATTACAGTGTACATGTTCACCATGCAGAACAAATTACCCTCGGTGTAGGGAGCTGGTGCAGCTACATAGCATATTTCCGTTTTACCCCTTTCCCCCTACCCCCTTTAATTTTTCCTGCTCAGATTCACAGACTTACAAGACCTTATGAATTACCAAACTAAACACCTTTCTTATTTCTGGTTGTATTTTGAGTCTTTGCTTTTTTTGGTAAGATTGGCTAAAAGTTTATGTATGTTGTTTAATCTTTCAAAGAACCAACTCTGATGCATTTCTTATATATATATTTTTTTTTGTCTCAACCTCATTAATTTCTGTCCTCATCTTTATAATTTCCTTCCTTATATTAGCTTTGGATGTTTCCTGTTTGTCTAGGACTTTGAGGTGCATCATTAGGTTATTTGAGTTCATTGCTTCTTTCTGATGTGGGATTTCACTGTAAGCTTCACCCTTAGGACAGCTTTCATTATGTCTCGTATGTTCCAATATGTTGTTACTGGCATTATTGTTTGATTGTAGAAATCAAACTACTGTCTGATTTCTTCTTTAATTTCATCCATGATCTATTAATTATTCAAAAGGTTATTATTTAATTTCCTCCTATTTGCAGTTTCTGGGGTTTTGCTTGCTATTGATTTCTAGTTTTAGTGCACTATGGTCTCATAATACACAAGGGATAATTTTGATTCTTTTGCATTTGTTTAAGCATAGTTTATTGGCTAACGTGTGGTATATTTTGGAGAAAGTCCCATGTGCTCCTGAGAAGAATGTGTATTGTTGTTGGACAGAATACTCTGTATATATTAAGTCCATTTATTTGAAGGTTTGATTCAACTCTGATATGTCTTTGTTGATTCTTTTATCTAGTTTATCTGTTTGTGACAGTGGGGAAATGAAGTCTCCCATTACTATTGTATTGGTGTTTATCTGATTTTCCAAGGCCATTAGTGTTTGTTTTATTGAGTGTGTGCCAGTATTTGTTGTGTATATAACTGTTTACTTTTCTGTTGGACTGTTCTTTTAACCAGTATGTAATGACCTTTGATCAGTTTTGGCTTAAAATCTACTTTTTCTGAAATTAGGATGGCAATTCTTGCTTTTATATGGTTTCCTGTTTCTTAGAGTACTGTTCTCTATTTTTTTTTATATTTTTAATCTGTGAATATTTTTGAATTAAATGTGCTTCTTGTATACCATATATTGGATTTTCTTGCTTAATCCATTCTATGCCTGTGTCTTCTGACTGGAAATTGAAATCACTCCCATTGAAAGTTACTGCTGAGAGGTACTGACTCACTCCTCTCATTGCGAATTTCACTTTGTCCTTTTGTTTACCTGTTTGTCCTACCAGGTGCAGGCATTCTTCTGATTTACAGGCATTAGTTTCATTCTCTTTCAAGGATGCTTTCTTAATGCTGGTTGGATGGTCTTGAATTTCTTGAGGTGCTCCTTGTCATAGAAATACCTTAGCTCTCCATCATTTTAAAGCAAAGTTTTACAGGATACATAATTCAGTATTGCAAGTTGTTATCTTTTAGAGCTAGAACACTTCACTGCAAGCTGTCCTGACCTTTAAGGTCTATATAGAGAAGTCTGCTGTTAATCTAATGGGTTTATCTTTGTGTGTGATTTGTTGCCTTTTTATAGCAGCTTTTAAGATCTTGTCCCGGTGACAAATTTCTGAATTTGGAGTATAATGTGCCATGGAAGGACTCTCTTTTGGTCATGGCTATGGTGTTCTATATGCCTCACTTACCTACATGTTTTTTTCTTTCCCTGTATGTGGAAAGTTTTCTGCTGTTATTTCTGTTAGCAGGCTATTTATGCTATTTGTGTTGTCTCTTGATTTTTCACTTATTCCAGTTATACTTAGTCTTTGCATTATCTAGCAGTGTTGGTCCAGTTTTCATTTCTCTTGTTTTCAGGGTATCTTTGAAGACATCATTGTCTTCTAATTCTTAAATTCTGTCTTCCTATTAGTTCATCCTGCTGCCCATGCTTTCCCTGGATTTCTGAGTGAAACCTTTTCACGTACTCTTATTTTTTGGTAAACTTATCATTCATGCTTTGTATAAATTTGTTTCGCTCATCTAGCTTTTTATCAGCGTCTTCCAAGAGCTCCTGCTATCTGTTGAGTAATACGTTCTTTGATACCACCGAGAATCTCCTTGAGCTGTTCTCTAGCCTTCTCTGCTATGTGTTTGAGTAATTCAGGTGCATGGCTTACACTATTCTGCCCCTTGATGCTCCCGGATTGGCTTCTGGGGAATTGGGTTTTGTTGCCTTTTCTTCCAGTGTCTGTATTGTTTTGTTTTGTGCTAAGGTCTGTGGATGCTTATAGTCTAAAGACTTTGTTGCTAGTGTAGAGATCACTTTAGTTGCTTTTTAGTGATGCACTTTGGCCATGCCTAATACTATAATCCTTTGACACAGCTCCAAGATTCTACCACCTTGCTTACTTTGGGAGAGGATCATACAGTGCAGTTACCTAGCAGCCAAGTTCTCAGGGACTGGGCTCTAGTATTGTTACTGTTACAAAGGCAATCTGCCTGTTGGCCTACAGAGAAACAGTGACAATGAAACAGCTATAGGGGTAAGACCCATGACTAAATTAGACACTAACATAGTGTAAAAACCAGCTATGTACCACCCTTACATAGCTGCAGAAAAGAACTCAACCTGTCTTTGAGGCTGCTTTCTTTCCCTTGTGGGTGTCAGCTGTTCTCAAAGAGCCCACCCAAGTGGGCCAGTGGGCATTTCAGGAACTGCCACAGGCCCACAGGGACAGGAACTGGACGAAAGTATGCGCTTACGGAAGGGTGTGCCTGGCAGGCTCCCCAGCCCCGAGCAGAGACGCTGGGGGCTTCACCTAGAAGAAGGACGAGCTGCCACAGATTGGGAGATGACCTTTCTGATAACTGTTCCTGTACTGTAGGCCTCAGCTGCTGGTTCTCTTCAGAAATCATAGGGTGAGGGGAGGAGCAGTGGGAATACCCATGCCCCCAGGAACCCACTGTTCTGACCAAGCCCACCTTCTAATGCACATTCAACAATGAACTTATGGATGGATTAATCCACTCGGGAGTAAGGCCTACCGTGATGACTCACCGATGGATTAATCCACTAGGGAGTAAAGCACACAGTGATCACTCACCGGTGGATGAATCCACTCGGGAGTAAGGCACACCGTGATCACTCACCAGTGGATTAATCCACTCAGGAGTAAAGCACACCGTGATCACTCAATGATAGATTAATCCACTCGGGAGTAAGGCACACCGTGATCACTCACCAGTGGGTTAATCCACTCAGGAGTAAAGCACACCGTGATCACTCAATGATAGATTAATCCATTCGGGAGTAAGGCACACCGTGATCACTCACCAGTGGATTAATCCACTCAGGAGTAAAGCACACCGTGATCACTCAATGATAGATTAATCCACTCAGGAGTAAAGCACACCGTGCACTCAATGATGGATTAATCCACTCGGGAGTAAAGCACACCGTGATCACTCACCAGTGGGTTAATCCACTGGGGAGTAAGGCACACCATGATCACTCACCAGTGGATTAATCCACTCGGGAGTAAGCACACCGTGATCACTCACCAGTGGATTAATCCACTCGGGAGGAAGCACACTGTGATCACTCACCAGTGGATTAAGCCACTCGGGAGTAAGCACACCGTGATCACTCATCGATGGATTAATCCACTTGGGAGTAAGGCACACTGTGATCACTCACTTCCCAGAAGCCCCACCTCTGACTGCATGGCACTCTGCGGTAAGGAGCTGTCATAAAAGTTCATATTTAACCATATATATATATAAACAACAGTGTTTGGTTCTTAAACATTCTTACAAGATCACCTTTTTAACACAGATGTGCGCATTTCCTTTAGGACATTAAAGAAGGGGTGGAGGTTGGTTGGCTCCTGTTCTGTATCGTTCGGTATCGTTTTGATGGTTTATCAAATCCAAGACCTCAGACACGTGATTTCTAGAAACTCACTGTTACCAGTTTACTTCCCTATGCCTTTTTCAATGTGTGGCTCCAAATATACTCCGGTCAGTAGAAAAGTGAGGGCCAAGGCCTTGCACTAATGCTGGCCTTTTCTGTTCACAGTAATCCCAGCCTTCTCTGGTATTAAGAAAGCACTGTTCTTTCCCATAAAGGTTAACTGCTTAGGACTTGATGATTCTCAGTGGCATCTATTACCAACTATAATTTATGCCAATATCATTTTCAAAATGTCCAATACTACTACATGATATTTTACTTGTAAAATTTGTGACATAAAGATTATTGCCTTATTATCTGCATGTGAAATGAACCACATGACATAAATCATTAGGCTTCACATAGAATACTTACAGTTATGTTTCCCCGGAGAAATTCAGGTAAGGCTAAGATCTTGAAAAGCCTGTTACGTGGCTATCATAGTGTCCCACCGTCAGTGAAGTATACAGTGTATGTTCTTCCTGATTCTCCTCCTGGTCCTACTCTTGTCTGTGTGCATGTGTGTGATGCTTATTTTACAGAAAAAGTGCCATGTTATGCATGTTATTTTGCTAACTATTGAAAGGTCATTAGTAACCCCCTGATTTCTGCTTAAGGATATGAAGAGTATTCACTTGCATTCAATAGTTACTTAAGCCCAAGTGGGACCTGAGAGATTTTTTAAGTTTCTAATTCAGATGAGCATTCCTACTTTAGGTGTTAATTTGTGTAGAGTACTAAAACTCACTAAAGCTCTGTGATTTGATTTAAATATTATTGTAAACTTTATAGGGAGGGACACCTATATTGTTTATGCTACATGCCACCTATAGGGGAAGGGCAAGAGATACATTAAATTTAGAAATTCTAAAAAATATGAGTATTAACCTTTGATTTACTTATATTTATGAAATGTATTTGGGAACCTACAGAATAATCAAATTGTGGGGGTTTTTTTCTCTCCCCAGAATTACCCCTGGACTACAAGTTTACAAGATTCTCTTCAAACAGTTCAAAAACAGCTGGCTACTATCCATTAGTCCATTATACCAATGGTCTTATCAAATGATGAGACACTGACAATACAAGAAATTGTAATGGAGTGAAAAACCATATATGCACCAAATGTACTACTACAAATGTTAATTTTAAAAAAATATTGTAAAATGCTTTGTAGGAACAAGTTTTTGTGAAAATGACCAAGTAATTAATATTTGTGCATAAGTCTATTTTATATAAACTATTTGATGCTTAACAACTCTTACTATATTAAAATCTAAGTATCCTAGAAGTAAAAAGAACACTGATATTTTCCATACCAGCAGTTCTGAGGTCAGAATTTCCCTGGGGAAGTGTGGTCACACAGGCATGTCCCCACCCCACACACGCACATATGCTTAGCCCAGTGGTTCTCAAAGTGTTACGCTAGACCAATAGCTCAGCATCACCCGGAGCCTGACAATGCAGATTTGAAGGCCTTCCAAAAACCTCCTGGGCCAGAAACCCTGGGGGTGTGTGCTAACAATCTGGGGCTTTATGTGATTTTTTTGAAGCTATTAGGTTTCATACTGTTCCTCTTTTCTAAAGTGAGATCAACAGACATGGGACAGTATGAAAGCCAACTCGCTCAGTCTCTGCTGTTCCCCACTAGGTTTTTCTTCCCCTAATAATGTCAAAGGTTGCTTATTTATTTTCAGTAACTTCAAAGCATGCATTTTCAAAAAAGGGACCGTGGCCTTCCATTGTTTAGCCCAGCCAAAAAAAGGAACTTAGTCTTTAACAATTAATTTTGCTCATTAAGGAGAAATGTATAGTTAAATAAATTGAGTTAAATTTTTGCACATGGGCAAGAAGGGATGACAATTTTTTTTTTTTTTTGAGGAAAATTGCTTAAGTCTTTCAGGTATGCTACAATACAAGACCGCAATGTTTTGTGTTGTCTTTAGTTTTCCTCAGTAGTAGCTATTTGTGAAAAGATGTTTGGAGCCAGATAACGCACCTGTTTCTGACTATCCCTTACTGTAACTTCACTATCCATACTGGACAGAAAACAATACTAATTAACTTTACTTGGATTGTAGCAGAGAATTGAGCATATGGAAAGTAACTATTTCGTTATGATTTGTAAATGTTCTGATATATCCCACATATACTTCAGAGATAACTATCTCAGGGTAAGTACTAGGTTATTGTCTTCTTTTTCCCCTCAAAGTCAATAACTTTGTTTGAAATCTACCAGTAACTGCATTTGAAACTGGTATCTGAAATGTCACTGGAATATTATAGTGAACATATACAAGTTTAGTGCTCAGTGGAAGATCTCATGTATCAAAAGGAATTTGATTTCTTTTAAAAATAAAGTTATTTTTCCTTATTCATGTTTATTCTATAAACGGCAAAACCCGAAAACCTTGTTTTGAACTGCTATTAAGAAGGAAAATGACAGCCCCAAAAGAAAACATTGTATGTTTGGCCAGAGGTGCCAAAAACTTCTGTCATGGCAGGAGTTTTAATCCTACTTGTACTGGTCCTACCTCAAGAGCCTAAACGGTTACCACCTAATTTGACATCAGCTTTTTCCATCTCGTAGAAAGACGGTAGTTTTTCATGTCAGTGCTGACTCACATGAATTTCTTTTGTTAAATAGACTGTGAAATGTTTATCTCATTGTTTACAAATTTATTAAGTGGCACCAGAAAAATTAGAATATTAAAAAAGAAAAGCAGCTTATTCTTTAATAGCTGTATTGAGTTAATCTGCCAACACAACCAGTGCAGTTTTGGCAATAAGACCCACACCTGTATTTTTATCACTTACAATAGGAAAAATATTCTCTAAATGTCATCTTAGTTTACTACATTTATGTTAACTATACTGCTCTTGATCTAATTCTCTAATGAGCCCAAGGTAAGACTTTTGGAAGAATTAATCACTAGATTCTGTAAGTGCTACTTAAAATACTTTCCTGAAGCACTGTGGTGCTTTAAAAAGAATTATCTAAAATATTAAGAATCAAATATATCTAGAAAAAACGAAGTAATAACCACCACAACCTCAGTTACTAGCAGTGATAATTTTGCTATTCAGCCTCTACTTTATAAAGCTTTGGCAGGAAAGTAATCTACCAACTAGTCATTAATTCAGGCTATTAGATTTTGTCTCACCTACCTACCAACCATTCAGTTCATGCAAAAGTTCTGCTCACCTCCTTGCAGTGCCTTGCTTTTCTTCCAGATCTGTTAGATTCTGTCATCCTCAGGGCATAAAAAAAGTGTAATCATCTCGGTCCACACAGCCCTGTGAGAAGTGGGGACAAACTTCTTAATTTCCCTGTGACCATTTGATAATTTTAATGATTTTGCAATCTTTTATTAATCTGGACAACACAGAACTTTTTATTTAGTTTTCTTTTTTGATAAAAACAAACACAGCAATGACATTTTACTTCTTTCAGCACATAAGAGAAGATAAAGTACTAACAATTCTCTCTTAGTTTGACCAATTCTACTAGTATATATGCTGGTTAACAACAAAAATGTCAAGTACATTATTACTAAGGCAAGGGACATCAAGACAGGCAATAGTTTTTGAGATTACTTTCACAAGACATACAAACAATTGGCAAAATCTTCACTCTTCGAAGATAGCATTGAAATTGTATTCCTAAGAATAAAGCTACATATGAAGAGACCAGAACAAACTATTCTATTCATGAATAGCCTCACAAGTCTTCATACTGCACAGGACACAGATTTGCTGTTTTTGCACATGATCTCCATGACAAGCAAAAAGCAGCCCTGTGAACCTCAGTTTTGCCAGTAGACTGTACTGAGAGAGGAATGAATAGGATTTGACTCAAAGAATGAAATAAACGATAATATACCATTAATCTTCCACATATAGAAAGGTGACTCTAGGAGAAAATATCTAGGTTTGCTCATTTGTTTACAAAAATCTACTGGTGAATTCAAGGAATTAGGAAACTTTGGAAGAAAATCCCCCATGCAGCCTATTTAAACCTCAGCTCCTGAGGTCCCCAGCCTGCCTGTGCCTGCAAAGCGCCTCAGAGGCCCCCTCCCATCCCTGGGCCTGCAGGGTCTTTAATGGGAGTGCGGCAAAGCTGGATCCACACCATGCTCCACCTCTGGGCCTGCTTAACTAGAACAGCCTACACTGGTTGTGTCCAGACCGCCTTAAGCCTATAGGGAGCACAGGGCAGCACCTTCAAACAAGGGGAAACCCCAGCAGCTCATAGCTACCACCCTGATCCATCTGCAGGACTAAGGCAGCCCTCAGAGCACTGCTGTCCCACCTAGCGGAAGTCCTGGAAATCCAGACAGACTTCACACAGCCCCTCATCCCCCAAGAAAGCTTGGGACCGCCCACACTGACTGCAGCCTGGTCCCTCACCTGTGAGGACAGAAGCAGAGAAGAAAATTCAGGAGAGAAAGGAGGGCCAAGAAGGCCAGACAGTAGGAAGGAGCCTTTTGGGAAAGCAGGGTGGTAATTACAATGGGATGACCCACAAATTGCTGTTGGCTATTCTCTATAGAGTCCAAAGCCCTCTTCAAAAACTTAAATTTTCATTGCTTTAGCTTATCCTGCTCAGGGTCTGTCTTGAACCCATCACTGAAGCACTTCTCTGTCTCCTCCCAACTTCTCAAACTAAAAAGAAATATAGGATGTAGTGGGAGGAATAAAAAAAAAAAAAAGGTGGGTTATCCTAAAAGAATACTTAGTGCTAAGCAATTAACCTTCAAAGTTCCCTTTGAAACCTGCAGAACTTGTTTTTAAAAAAAAAAGGGGACCACAAGAGTAAAGGCCCTAAGAGATTTGCAATCTATTCTATAGTACCTTTCTCTAGATACATCCAAGAGGAAGTAAAGGAAAACCCTGTTCTGTCAACCTTGTTTTCAGTCTCTAACTTGTAACTCCCACACAGAGAGAGGCAGAGGATGGTGAACCCGAGACAGAAAAGAGGCCTAACAAGCCTCATCCATGATCTATAAAAACTTAAGTGGCCCCACTCTTAACTGCCCCACTCAGCGTGGATATGGAAGAGAGAAAGGTTGCCTGTACTAAGGACAGTTTGTGGGCCAGAGCTCAAAAAGGCGAACTGCTGGAAAGAGCCCTTTCCTGCCTTGATTTGGGCACTGCCACTTGGGTTGATGGGTAATCATGAGGTGGAGGCAGGTTCCGAAGAAGGCAGACGATGGTAGCCTGTGCAAAGTTCAACCAGGAGAGAAGTAGGTGTGTCCTAAAGCACAGACCTTCATACCCACCAGAAGCTGATTATGATGTATAGTAACCTAAGGGAAAGACAACCAAGTAATATAAAACACACTTCATCTATTACATCACCCATGCCTAAAAGCTACCAGCCACCTGCTTGTTCTACCAGATAACCAGCAGGGTGGGTAACAAAAGCCTAGGAGGGCAACAGGGCTCCAGACAGTGGTAGCTGGAAAGTTCAGTTTGGGTTGATGGCAGCCGGGTCGGGATACCAGTTTCATCTTGAAACTCAAAAGTATGTAACAGTAGATGGCTATCAGGAGCACGGCCAGCATAAACAGGAAGCCTGCCTAGTTATTTGCGAAGATGTGTTGAACTTTCTTGTGGTAGAGAACCACTTAAAACAATCAGAGAAGCCCATGGTCACAGGCAGGACCCAAGTCACACAGAGGCAGGCAGTCTCCTGAGCTCGGCACAGAAACTGCAGCAGGCCACGCGCTTGAAACGTGGCAACGCAACGCAGAGCAGTGGGGAAGTCCAGGGGCAGGTAAACCACAACTGCCACTGTTGAAGATTTAGGAGAACCAAAGATCAAAATAATCCAGGACAAATAGCCAAAAGACTGCATGCTGCTGGCCAGGCATAGAGGTTGGTAAGAAAATCTGTGCAGGACCCTTCTCATAGGGCGGAAGTCAGCCGGACTGGAATCTGAAGGACCTCGGGCTCTCCACAGGCTGCCTCGGTGCCTCTCGAAGTCCTCTGCGGGGGCCCTCACCCATCAGGTAGTATTGTAGGGGATTGGACCACAGTTCCCCTTTGATAATCTCAGCAATCCTGTCGAATTCTAAGAGGCTGTGGTCTGAGAACCAGTTGAAGAAACTGGGGATTGTGTTCCCCGCCCGGTTCCGGTGGATATGGGCCTGGGGATCCTGCCCCCGGTGCCAGCGGATTGGTGTGGAAAGAGACACCACGCGGCCCGAGGATCTGCGCTCATACTCCTTGACCAGCCCTTCGTTTCGGAAGTACGGGTTGCCCTGAAAAATGAACTTGAATTTGCAGCCTGCTCTAGGATGTTTAAGCTCCTCCACCTCCAAATTGATCATGTACCTCATCATATCTTCGTCTTGGCCACTGATCATAGGAGACAGCTGGGGGTGGTTCCGAAAGGCTGTCACCCAGAAACCTGGGATATTCTGGATGATGAAGCTCCTGCGCTGCATGTGGAGCCTCCGCATTCGGCCAAATTTGCGCTCTAGCTGGAGAAAGGCCCGGTCAGCCTGGGCGTTTACGTTCGACAGCTCCTGGTCGATGGCCTCCAGTGAGTCCATGCAGGTACCGATCTTCGGGGCCCTGGGCCTTGCCTCCTCTTTTCCTCCGCCAACCATCCTTTTCTCCTTCTGGACGACCCTCTTTTCCTCCGCCCCCTGCTCTGCTTTTCCCTCCTTCTCGGAACACACTGGGGTGGCGCACTTCCTAGTGGTCATTTCCTTGGCCTTCGCTCCAGGCATCGCCTGCGACCCTGCAGGCCCTGCGCCACCGGCTTCTGGCGCCTTCCTCCCTCCTGCGGGACTGCGCAGCTCCCCGAGCGGACAGCCATTTTTCCGGCCGTCGTCCTGCGCCACAGAGGTCCAGCTCGCCTCTGGTCCCTCGGCAGGAGGCAGAGCGTCCTCAGCCCCGGTCCGGCCCGCTGGCTCCCCGGGCGCGCCTCCCTCCGCGGCGGCCTGCGCGCGGCCCTCACCTGCAGCCTCCGGCACGGCCTCCGCCTCCTCGCCGAGCCCCCGGCGCTGGTGCAGCGCCAGGTCTTCGGGGCCGTGCTCGGGAAGAAACGCCTCGGAGAGAGGAAGGTCGCTGCCCCCGTCCCGGCCGCTCATTTTGCCGGCAGCCCCGCAGGACAAGCGGCTCCCTGTGGACGCCGCAGCGCGCGCACTCAGCCCCTAACCCCGCCCCTTTTCTGCTCGGGCCGGCGCTACCATGGCAACCAGCGAAGTCAGGGACAGTCTCGCGAGAATTCGCTGTCCGGGTGATTATGCTAGCCAATCAAATGTTTTCCTGGGTCCTCACAACAAAACGTATCATCACGTTACTCAATGGGGGAAATTGGTTTTGACTTTGATGAATGGATGTAGACCATACTCAAGCATATAAAAGCTGTGTTGTGGTTTGCTAGGCTTTTGAACTTCTACAATACCTGAGCTATTCTCTCCTAAAATACTTACTTAAAAAGGTCCGACGCTGTATTCAAGTCAGACCATTGAGCTTCTCATGAGTAGAAAAGTGGACTCACCAACTCAGTCCTTCCTTAAGGTACAAATTCATGGCTCTTATTGAAGAATGGAGAGGCACAGAACTCGATTTTTAAAGAGAAGTGCTGATACGGTGTCATGATTTTTAAAAATAGAAGCACGTGAGACAAACTTCTCATCCTAAGAAGAAATAATAAATATGTAATATTTCAACTTCCCAACAAATTGTAGTTTTCAGACTTTAGCCAATGTGTGTGAATCAAGTGGGTGCTATTTCCTCTTCACTTTTAATATGAGTAACAAAATGTTTTTCCTTACTTAGAGATGGCTACACACAACACCTACACAAAATTGCTCTTTAGGAATTACTAGAAGAAATATAATCTCAGAGGATTTAATTTCTAAAATGATGCCTATATGTTATTTTTCTTCCTGAAAGCAGTAGTTTCTGCTTCACAATGCTTGTAGCCAGGGAAGCCAGCGAACGCTTGCCTACTTCTGGTGTTGCAGAAGGAATAACCAGCTATTTGTAGGCATCTACCCTACTGCCTCTTTACAATATTACTTAAAAAGTAAGAAAGGTTAACTGTCTATTCAAGTCAGCTCAGAGAATTCATTTGAACACATAATGCTATGATTACTTTTTTGGAAGTATGGTAATACTGGTGTTCATCCTTAAGAGAAAAGCAAGAGCAAAGTGAAACTTAAGTTTTGCATATTTATGTTCAACATCATAAATTCCTGTTAAAACAAACTATTTCTGTTTGCAACAGGAAGCCCATCATGAGCGCCCCAGAGTATGATCTCAATCAAATAAGGGCTTGTAAATAAGGATTTTTTTTTAAAAAAATGGCGTGTATTCTAATCCTGGTGAGGGAAATAGTGTAGACCTCGTTCAAGTAAGAATTAAGATGGAAAATCATGGGCAGATAGATAATATAGAGAAACAGCTAGGTACATTCTTTTTTTATGGGGAGAGGGATAGCCTACTTACCCTACTCAAGGACCGTGGTGTGCAGCCTGATCTCTTTATTGCCTCCCAGCTAATTAGTTATCCTATAAAAATGTGCTAACAAAAGTCCAAATGTAAACTCATACAATCAAATACTTACCATAGTAAATGTTGGAAAATGTATAAAATACATCCTGTTACTCTTTTGAAAAGTTTATTTTCCACTTTCATTCATATAACATTTATTTACTGCTTTCTGTGTTACAGACACTTTTGCACACTTAAATGTACCTTGCCTCATTTCACTTTACAAGGACCCTGTGAGGTGGTAATATGATCTCCACTGCACTTTGCCTCAGAAGGAACTAAAGCAAAAGAAATTAAAGATCACACAGAAAATGGTGAAACCACAGTCTGAACACTGCTGATCTGATTTAGCAGCCAGTAATCTCATTATACTGTTCTGAAAACCTACACAACATGTAAATTGAGAAGGCACTTCCTCAAAAGTAAGATCAGCCAGGAGTGCTGACACACACCCATGAAATTCCAGCACTCTGGCAGCAGCTGGGGTGGGAGGATCACAAAGTTCAAGGCCAGCCTGCACTACATAGCAAGAAAAAAAGATAAAAACAAAATAACAAAATATGGCCAATCTAGGGTTTGTTCAGGCTGTTCTAGCAAGACATCACAGACTGGAAACAATAGACATTTACTTCACAGTTTGAGAAGTCCAAAATACCAGCGGACTGGGGATCCAGTAAGGGACTCCTTTCTGACTCCCGAGGATGGGGTAAGGGATCTGAGGCCCCAAGGGTCCTCAAATCCTAATGTGGGGCCTGATTTACAAGGGCACTAACTGCCTCTCAGAGGCCCCACCTCCAAGTACCCACACTGTGGAGACTCAGTTTCCACACATGGCTGAGCTGGAACAGGTACTATCTCTAATACCCACCCTTCCCCAGGCCCAAGATTAGTCCCAATTGTTTGGAAAGTGTCCTGATTACTAAAGAGGGAAAAATAATTTATGACCCCTTGTTCCAATGCCTTATTAGTTTCCAATGCATCAAATTTAACATAATTTTATAACAAATATAACTCCCATCTTCTTGAAATTCCAAATGTACATCATCATGTATCATGTTTTTTAAAAATCAATAAAGGTCTCAGTTGTAATTTGTAGGAAAAATAAAGGGGAAGTACTTTTTAAAATATTATCTCCGTATTAAATGTTCTGGCATGTACAGACTGTGTAACATGAAATAGTTGTATCTATGGAATAACCATTGTATGAAGTTACCGATGCAACTCAGTACACGTGTATCACACTAAGGACATAAGCAGTGACGGTTTGGGTATTGATAAAGTCTGAAGTAGCAGGTTTATGACCAAGTTTTGGAAGAAAAGGATAAAATTACATTTCTAGAGGAGCTATCTCCTGAATTCTAAGACCTGCTTTTTATTTATACTTTAGCACCTCGGAAGTGACAGCCCACAGTACACTCAAAGGCATCTTAGAGCCACAGTTAGCAGAACAGCAGTCATGGTACTTTGTCATTACCTGAGCGTGTACAAGCTTGGTTAGTCTTACTGGCATGACTGAATTGGTGTAATAAAAGACTTGGAGGCAAAAATGTTAGTCCAGAGCTGGGGAGTTAGCTCAGCAGCATAAGCGCCTGCCTGGCAAGCATGGGGTTGAGTTCAATCCCCGATAACCCCCCCAACAAAGTGTGTGGTACTAAAAATATTAGTCCTGTTTTCAGCAAAACATCAAAACTTGCAGAATATTAGTGCCTTAGGAAAAATATCTCATGCGTAGATTTCTGTTTTATTTTTATTTTTATTTTCTGGCACTAGTAACTGAACCCTTAGCCTTGACACTGCGCTACATCCCTAGACTTTTTCATCTTTTGATACAAGATCCTGCTAATTTCCCACGCTGGACTCGAACTTTCAGCCCATCTGCTTTAGACTCCCAGAGTGCTGTGATAACGGGTCTGTATCACCACATCTGGCTAGCCATGTACTTTATAAGCGGCAAGTCATTCTGTTTAGAAATACTGTCACCAAAATCATCCAACGTGCAGAGGGCACTACTGTTTGAACAAACATAAATACCAAAAAATTTTAGTTAAAAAATTCTTTATTATTCTAAATGAAAAAGACTGGATTAATAAAATTTCACTTATTCATCAATTGTTTTAGATATACTCATGGGTGAAATATTAAATATTAAATAATTTAAAATCTGAAAGTCTTTTTAATTGATAGTTATTTTCATAGTGCTAAGCCATAGTATATTGTATTAGTTTTAGAGTAGATGAAATAAGAAATCACCTTTAAAATGTAGCATGTATTATAACAGTGTAAATTTTTATGCTTTCATATGTAAAATAATGCAGGTTCAAGGTTTAAATAATGTTTTTAGCTAAATAATAGTTTATGATTAGCATTAGATTTTTTTTCTTCAGTACCAGCCTTCACTATGCTACATCTCTTGCCCTTTATTTTTTATGTTGGGATATGGTCCCACTGGGATATAGTAGCCCAGGCTGGGCTAGAATTTCAAACCCTAAATTTATACAGGGACCCGTTCTGATTTAGAACATCCTGAATACCCTCAGTAAATGTCTCTCACTGTAATAACCAAAAGCACTATAACAACTAAAAGGTGGAACGCATCACAGATCTGTTTTTTAAACAGAGATGTATATTCCCATTCCTCGTCACCATAGTTAGGAAGTGACCCGTAAAATGGTAATTTGGCCGGCTGTGGCAGCCCATGCCTGTAATCCCAGTGCTCAGGGACCTGAGACAAGAGGATCACGTCAAGGCCAGTCTGAAATACATAGCGAGACTCTGTCTCTAAATAAATAAATAAATGCCTTGATCTTCAAGTTTAAGCTTTCCTAAAGAAAGTACGATTTTAGTTTGTGTGCCTTGATGTTAAAAGTTTAAAGCTGTTCTAAAGAAAATATTTACAGTGATTATATATATTCACTGAAAGAGCTACAGTGTAGCTTTTCCGTATCAGTTTGGTGCTCTATTATTCAACTCATAATCTGCCTTGTATTAGTTGATCACTGCTACAAAATTGAAATTTTCTCACAGAAATGTTTACTTCTAATGGGGCCCTGTAATACTTACACACACACACACACACGTGCACGCACACACACAATCTCATATGGCCCTGATTTCCCCAATCTTAAATGTACCCAGAGTCAAGGTCCCCGAGCTAAATGACCTCACACCGCGTAGGCCGGTTAAAGACGCATGCTTTGGAATTCTCCAGGTCCCACGACTTTACATCTCAGCTATGCTAACTTACCGGCCAGTTGATCTGGATCATACTTTACTTCTTGGAGCCATGTCTTTAGTATAAAATGAATGTAATAAATCATAATTTATGGAACGATCATAAAGATGAAGTAGCTGTACAGTACATCACCATGTAATAAAATCCAACTTGTGCAGTTTTACAATTTTTATGTTAAGATTTACCTACATTAAGAGGACTATTTTGCACGTTGTATAAAATCAGTGTCAATTTCTATTTTGTAACTCTAAGTGTACAGTTCAGAAACAACATACATGTAAAATGAAGCAAAAAGGTAAAATTTTGTGGAAGAAGAGTTGAACTGGACCAGGCAGAGCATGAATAATCTAACAAAGATACACAAACACTGAGGCATAGTAATACCTGTTACGTTACAGCGATTTCTAAATGATTCTAGGCATAAGGATTTATGCACAATGTGTGTGCGGGGGGAGTACTGCTAGAAACAAAGTGTTTAACACCTTCCTTCATTTAATACAGTAAATATCTTAGAGAACACCTTTAAAAAGTAACAAAAGTCACTTTTAATAGCTAATTCTAAGCAGACCTGTCTGCTGCATCATACAGTGAGGAAAAGAGTACACAGATGTCAAACCAAGTTTGTGTGACCTCAAAATCTTCGCTCATGATGGATTAACATTCATTTCACCAGTATTAGATCAACACTGGAACATGGCTACTGTCTGAATCACACTCCAAACTTAACACTATTGTGTAAAGGAATATAAGAGAAAGGGGGAAAAAAAAGCCCAGCATTTTTTTCTGATACAGCTTATAATTTTTTAGTAAAGATCCAAATACCAATAACTAGACAGTAAAAATACTTTCCTGGGGAAACAATCCTGAAAAAATAAAATAGCAAAATCAAGATGAATATGCATTGTAACCACAATAATTCCAGGTGCTATAGGGCTATAAACAACCCTGCTCTTGCCTCATGCACTTAGCATCTACTTTTCTTCATGCAAATACTTTAACATTTCCTAGAAACATATTTAGAAGAACAGTGTGTAGCATAGCACACTTTGGAAACCACTTAGAGTATCTTAGGTACTCAGGTTTACTACGGACACTTTACCCTCTTTTTACCTACTGGCTCTTAGCTTGAATTTTAGGTAGATAACTTTAAAGAGTCAAAAAAGAAAAAATCACAAGGAGAAAGTAGTAACATGTGGGGGAGATGCTGGCCAAAGGAGTAATTGAACTTGGGTACAATAAGGAAAGGAGCCAGAACAACAGTTCCTGGAATGCAGCTGGTTTAGAGCAGAATCTGCAGCAGTCAACAGAATTAAGAGCAAGTTACTGTCAAAGATGCTTCCAACGGCCATCTTTTTTTTTTTAAAGACAGGGTCTTGCTGTGTACTCAGGCTGGCCTCGAGTTCACTGTGTAGCCCTGGCTGGCCTCAAACTTCTGGCTCTCCTCCTGCCTCAGTCTCCCAAGTGCTGGGTTTACAGGAGTGCATCACCACATCAGGCCACTATGGACGTGTTATTCCCTCTGCCCTGGTAAGACTGCCTAGAGCAGGTTGACATGTATCACATAACAAATCTCCCACTCCACCCTGTCCCGACAAAAGCTCCTATACCACATGCTGTAAAATGTTATTCTACATTTTCTTCTCCTGCCATTGGGTCACAAATAAATAACCGTGGAGGCTGTTTTCCTGAGGTTGACCTATACCCAAGAGGCAGCCTCTCTTATCTCCCAAGTAATTTTTCATTCTCTATACAGCCATGGTCCCACACTGTGATAGTAATACATTTCAAGTTTGCATATTTTGGAGTTTATTTTTTTGGTGTATGTATATGTGTGTGTGGTACCGGGGACTGAACTCACAACCTTGCACTTGCCAGGCAGGCGCTGATGCTGCCGAGCTAAATTCCCAGCTAATATTTGACTATTTTGTATGCTTTAAGATAGTCACCAAGCACAGAGCCACGCTGTCATGTGTAATCAATAGTAGCCATATTAAACAATGGGACAACTAATTTTATTGATATATTTAATCCACAGACAAAAGTATTTCAGTATGCAATCTATATGAAAAAAATTGAGGTACTTCATTTTTCCCATGGTCTTCAAAATCCAGTGTGTATTTTACACTTATAGCCTTTCTCACTTTAAACCAGTTCAAGTGGTCTCAATAGCCAGGTAGCTGAAGGCTACCATGATATTGGACAGCACATGTCTGCCTCCTCTTAACACCAACAGTTTCCAACAAATTACGCAAAAGGTGATCCAAAGTAATATTAACTGGCAGGTGAATCATTACAATTTGTGGACTCTTTCTAACTAGTAAAATGGGAAATATAAATGGATTTGCAAATCTTCTTCACTCCATTTTTATAAAACAGTAGTTATTTCTGGACATTGGGTTATTCTTCCCTGTCTGAGCTGCTGATGCTGTCACTGATTATTCTGCAAACAACTATGTGCAAAACGTTATGCCAGATGCAAGGAGACACGTGACAGTCAGTCTACATTCACAAAGTTTCCAAACTAGTAAAATAAAACTGCAGAAAATTTATAACTATTTCACTGTGTCACCGTGTATCAAATATTTGTTTACCCATCAGTTCTCCCCTAGTGCAATGAAGGGAGTGAATTTATTATTCTTTTTGTCTCCCAGGACCTTCACAATGCCTTAATAACAAGTTGTGGAATTTTCTGTAAAAAATAAGTGGGTTATTTTCTAGAAAAGCAGCATATACAAGTCCAGCAACTACATTTTTAAAAAACAGTATCATCTCCCAATGGGAACAGAGAAATTACAAGGCAGATTCACCAGAGAGGCCTTGAAGGATTATGACTGAGGAGGCAGAGAGGGAGTTCACAGAATGAACTAATAAAGCAGATGTCTGGTTTTCCAGGGCCGTATTACAAAGTGATAATCCACGTGTGCCTCCTCCTCATCTGCCACCATTAAGTTGCAAGCAGAAGAAACTGTCCTGCTCATTTGTTCCTGTAACACTAATTACCCATGAATACTCTGTAAAGCAGCACGGGAACAGTGTAACACGTATGAAACATACTCTCTGGAATGTAGAAGCAAATAAAAGGCCAGCCTGAGTGACCTATGGATATCATTTACAAACACAGAAATAAAGGATCTGACCAAGTAAGGATGATGGTGCTACTAGCTATAAGGAAAAAACAGTACTGTGCTCCGTTCTTAGTTTTGGGACAATGGCTAGTGAATTTAAGAAATTTAACCACTAGCCATTACCCTGAGCTTCACTCGGACAACATGGCTATGTACTGACTCTCCCTGGAGTCACGGGGTAGGTGTCATTTCAACCAGTCAATTCTTGTACTGAATAAATTTCTTTTCTTTGTACCAGAACTTGAACTCAGGACCCTGTGCTTGCCAAGCAAGGGCCTGAGCCACTGAGCTATATCCCCAGGCCTTGTATTGAATAAATTTGATAAAATTATCACTTTTATAGTTCCTACTATAAAAATTAATCAAAAATATGCAGGGGCGGGGGATTTAGCTCAGCAGCATAAGCGCTTGCAAAGCATAAGCGCTTACGGGGGAGTTTGATCCCCCGTACCGATAAAAAAATAAATAAAATAAAAAATATGCAATGTTTGGTTCTCCTGTATTTAAATAATTGGACTGGTTAAGGGGTAATGAGTTCAGAATCTGTCATGAATAAATAGAACAAATTGTGCAAACCATTTCACTCAAGTATTTTGGAGGCAGGAAATCTAGCAGAGACATGCTTTTATTCTACCACACAAATACAAAAAAAGACAAATATGTCCATGGTACATTTAATCTTGCAAGTATTTAATGCAATTAAAGACACATATACATTACTAAGCTGTAACAAATTATCAAAAAAAAATCAATCAAGTCACATATTTTTTGTGGATTATTTTCCCATGAAAGACAATACCTTGACAAGTCTGATAAAGACCAAGCCATCCAAACTATGTTTCTATGAATACAGCTTAACAGAAAAAAGAACAAGCTGAAAACTCATAGAAATATTCACTTAAGACACAACACTGTACAGCAAAGTACAATTGTGATTCATCCAAATGTTCCAAAATGTTTAAAAAAAAAAAAAAGCTATACAGCTAATTTCCCCAGTAACCATTAACAGAAAGTAACAAGCATTGATGAAATAATGCCACAATATTACTCTTCCACATACATCAGGTTACATAAACAAAAGAGCATTCAAAATTGCACTGCATCTTTAAAGAACGTTTTTCCACACAACCTATTTAACACTCCAAAATCCCTGCAATTTTTCTATTTCAATCCTGAGAAAGTGTCTCCCCCCACTACTATTAATAGAATAAAACTGATACCTCTATCAGTCCGGTCTTCATGCTCAACCCAGTTTTTACCTGGCTCATTTCTGCCTCTGGCCTTTGTTCAGTTCTCCCTACTTAGAGCTCAATGGTCTAATTGTTCGGTCAACTATAAAGTGGATTTTACCTTTCTTTCCAACTACACAGGCCTCGCTTTATGCTCTCTACACTTGTTACAGCATGGAGAGGTCTGAAGAGGAGAGAGAGGACAATTGGGTCTCTATTTACAGAGTAACCTCTCTACTCCCGAAGTAAGAGCCCAAACAAAACAAAGTCTGTTTTTTTAGGCATTTCTTAACTTCTTTTTTAAGTTTTTTTTTTTAAATAGCAGAAAAAGATTAATGTGGGAGACAAAGCTGGTGGCAACACTAGAACAAGTGGGCATACCCAGTAGCAGGCAACATTAGAAGGTAAATAGTGGTGCAGGAAGAGTCATAAAGTAACATAAATCACAGGAAAAGTGGTCCACTGTTACTCTCTGACATCACTAGAGTTCAGTAACTATCCACAGACTGAGATCCCGAACTGCAGGAAGCAGAGCAGGATGAGCTGAATGGGCTCCTAGAAAAGCTAGAAATCCAAGTGGTAGCAAGACCAAAGGCCCTTGGAAAAAAAGGGTCCATGCAGTGTAGATCAAGGTAATGCAACCTACAACATCACTGGTTTGTCTTCCAAGTAGTGTGACCCACTGCCATGCAGCACGGAATATTAACACAGAAGAGCATGAAAGCCAAGTATGGGTTAAAAAGCATGTCTGCAACAGTCTCAATCTTGAGGTTGAAAGAACTGAATATCCAGAGAGGACACAAGTCCAGCCAAAAAATAAAAATAAAAAATAAAGGCATACCCACTGCTCTTGCCCAAGCATATGTCCAGCAGTTGGTGGTAGGGGGCTTGGTGCAGCAGTATTCCCAAAGGTAGAGGTCAACCTGATTGGAAACCGAAGGGCCTGGGGATCTCCACTCGCTCTCTTATGGGTCTACGCCGGACTCTACGGACTCCTTCACGCAACAGATAGTACTGCAATGGATTTGGCCACAGATCCTCTTTGATAATCTCCGCAATTCTGTCAGACTCTGGAACACTATGGTCTGAAAACCAGGTAAAGAAGCTACAGATGAGATCTCGGTTTCTGCGAATGAAGGTCTGGGGTTCGTGTCCCCTACGCCACATGATTGGAGTGGAAAGAGACATCACTCTCCCGGAAGATCTAACCTCAAACTCCTTGACGATCAGTTTATTTCTGAAGTAGGGGTTTCTTCTGAAAAAGAACTTGAACTTGCAGCCAGTTCTAGGATGTCTGAGTTCCTTCACCTCCAAATTGGTTACGTACCTTAACATATCGGCATCTTGGCCCCTAACCATGGCAGACAGCTGGGGGTGGTTCCTAAAAGCAGTCATCCAGAAGCCCGGGATATTCTGAATGATGTAGTTCCTTCGCTCCAGGTAGTGTCGACGCATCCGCCCAAACTTCTGCTCCAGCTGTTGGAAAGCCCTGTCCGCCTGGGCATTCACGGTGTCCAGTTCCAGCTGGATGGCCTCCAGAGGATCCATGTGCAGATCCATATTCAGGGCCCAGGGTCCTGCCTCCTCCGCCTCTCCTATGACTCTATCTTCCTCGACCACTTCCACGTCTTCCCCTACTGGTGCCACCACTTCTATGGCGGCCTCCACTCCCTCCTCCTTCTCCATCCTTTCCTCCATCACTGCATGTCCCAACTCTTCTTCCACCGCTGCAGAGGTGACTGTGCACGGTACAGCCTTTGCCCCCTCGCCCTTCACTTTCCCCTTCACCTCAAACGCGGCTCTCTCTGCGCCCCAGGTGTCCAGGGGCCCCTCCCCATCCTGAGCGCCAGCTTTCGGGCCACGCTCGGTGGCCAGCTCCGCAGCGATGGCCAGGCGCCCCGTGGGAGGCGGCGCCTTCTTGTGCTGGACCGTGGCCTCTGCGTGACCACGACCCCCGTCGACTCGGGCCCAGGCAACACGGCCCCAATCCGTGGGGTTCCTGGGGGCGCCTGCCTCCCCCGACAGCTGGGGCCGCTGCTCGCCTCCCTCACCCGTCTCCGCCATCACTCGCGTCACCTGCGTTTCCTCGCCGAGCGTCGGGCACCGGTCTGGGTCTCCCGGGGCGTGGACTGCGGCCCGCAATGCTCAGGCTGCAGGTCTGGAGGAGAAGGGTCCTCTCGACCTTGTCCAGGACACGCTGGTCAGCAGCAGGCAAAGCTTTTTCTCCCCTCAGAAGCTCACTGGGGAGAAATCCTGCGGCGCTCGCCAGCGTCTTCGGCGCGATGACGTCAAGCGAACGTGCACGCAGGAAAGCGCTGCCTGCACCAACCACAGCCACCCTCGCGAGCGTCTCTAGGGCGGTGACGTCAACACTGCAGATTTTACAGTCTTGCGAGAACTGGCTGAGCCTCGGGATTGGTTCCGCCGCTGCCTGTTAAACCAGGGAATTCTACTTTACTTCCTCGAATGTGACCCGTGGGACTGTAGTATGTTGTGCAGTATTTAAGTAAATAAATGTAGCTCGCCCCATTGAAAACAAGGACGACCCTGCTTGAAATGTTTCTGTAAACTTCCCCCAGCATATTGGCTGGAGCAGTTGTAGATTTCATATCCCTTTCATTGTTTGCTGTCCGATGCTGAAAGCAAACATTTCTCTGGGTTTCAGTGTTTTAGGCAGAAAAGTAAATGTATTCTCTGTTACTCTATATAGCTGGGAGCAAAAGTCTGTTTCTAACTGAGATGAATAGAGAATTAAGTAGGACTAACGTAAAAGTATCCCTCAGCCTCCGATGTTACTGGGTTTTACTACTAAAGTTACACATATTATTCATTGCCGGTCCTCAACTTACGATCTGCATCAAATAAGAATTTGTGGTGCATAGTATAGACAGGAATTAAACCAGGGTCAGTTTGTTAAATCAAGCTGCGCTCCTCTTCACTCCAAATAAAAAATAACAGGTATGTCCAGCCCTATAATCTATTAATTTATTAATTCATTTAGTTCTGCAAAGTAGAAAATTTGGTTCTAATGAAAAACCTATCCATGGCAATCGGCTGTTAAGAGTTTATTTGAGAGGGACGGTATTTTTCCTTTGTTGTCAGTCTCGTTCTTCAGGAAAATCAGTGCCTAAGAGGAGTGTTGGGGAGAAAGTAGACTTTATTGAGGATGCTAGCAACCCAGGAGGAAGCAGGGATTTTAATCTCAGGTACCATTTTCCAAGGCTTTGGGGAAGCAGGAAATATTTATATGAGGTTTGGGACTACATGCAAAAAGCAGTGTTTCCCAGGAACTTGAATCAGGCGAATGAAGCAGAAAGCAAAAGGCGAGGGAAGACGAAAGGCGAGAGAAAGTGAAATTTCTAGCGCTGAAAATGAAGGAAAGGGGGCCGGGGGTTTAGCTCAGCGGCGTAAGTGCCTGCTTGACAAACGCGAGGTCCTGAGTTCGATCCGCGGCACAAAAAAAAAAAAAAAAAAAAAAAAAAGGAAGGACTCAAGATCCTACAGGCTCCAGAACCTGGAAACCTAAGAAAGTGGATTCCTCCTTAAAGCTCTCAACGGAAAACCTTGAGTTTATGATGGTTTAACCTCCAGAACTAATACAATATTAAATTTCTGTCACTTAGCCTATTACATGTGATTTAATATTATTACTGATGCAATATGAAATGCAGATATCATGGAGTAAATTCGGTGGCATTTATGCAATGGCTCAGGTTGTTTCTGACAATAGCTCTTTCCCAATAGCTGTGAATTACTACGGCTTGCGTCTGTCTTTGGATATCAAAATCAGAAACATTTTAAGAAATACACAGAAAAACAAAATTAAAACCCAAATGTACCACCAAAGAAATTAAGATGGAACTGCAAGAGGACACAGTCATGATTATATTTAACTGTTTGCCTAAAGCCTCCAACACTACAGAAAGTGTTAAATAAGGTAGAAAATAAGCAGAATAGTTTCTTCTGCTTGCAACCTGTTGCTTACAGAGAAGAACATGGATTGTCACTTTGCTCCTCTCTGTCAACTGGAAAGCCAGAGGGCTGATTTATGTGGTAACAAAATCAGAAAAATAAACTACTATATATGTTTCAGAGGTTCTAACAGCATAGGAAATCCACAGAAATAATTTTGTCTTTATAAATAATTTATATTTGTGTGGCCACACTACATGGCAAACGTTGAGAAAACCACCGTATCTGGGTGACCTTCTTTCCATTTCAATACCTTTGAAAATCTGTGACATGGAATATTTGACTAAGTCTATATAGAAAATGAGAAATTAAAATTTTTCTAATTGTAATTACTCAAAAATCCGATTTGATTCTGGTTATAACTCTTTGTTACAGATGATAGAGAATCCAGGTTATGCTTGATTTTAAGTAAGTACTTGGCAGGAGGAGGACAATGAAAGGCAAGGGTTTTAAAAGAAAAAAAGATAAATATATCCAATATCTTATCATTCTTAAAAGAATCTTTTCTTACAGAAATTCTCAAATTTCAATCTTTCCCAAGGCTCACCTACTTATGGAGTTATTTTGCCATCCAAGAAAAAAATAGATGTATATGGTTTGCATTGCCACAGAAAAATATTAGCCATTACATTAAGATGATTATATGTGGAGTTTTTCTTTATATTCTAGGTTTTAAAAATCTCATATGTCTCTTTTCTAGAACATGTCCTTTCTGGGACATTCTTTCTCTAGACAGATGTTCCTACTCTTTAAGACACAGTACAAACCTATCTTCCCTTAGAGTATGAGAGACATTTTGCATGCATTTAATTGTCAAATTTTATAAAAGAAGAAACAGTAACACCAACCGGTTAACTAATTTAACCAAAGCCTTACATATAGGAACTGTTAACTTCTTTCTCCCTTTGGGGTACAACTTTTCTTAACTCTGCAACCCATTAATCATCCTTCCCAGCAAGAGCTATTGCAAGTAATTTAGTGCCTAATTATACCCTTTCTCGTAGTGACACTTGTGGTTTTATACAACTCAACCTTATCATCTCAACATTCTAATATTATCTGTGGGTTGGAAACACAGTCACTGCTGCTTTTCCCTTTGCTCAGCTTAGCATGGATTTTGGCTTGGGTAGATTCATAGTGATGTTTGTTGATTTGGATAAAAATACTTTAAATGATCTTAGAAAAACTAATAGTGTCTTTACACAAGCAGTATATTTTATTTGAAAGGGGAAAGTATTTTGGCTAGGCTTCATAATTAACTTTTTATTCTTTTGAACATAGAATATGTTGTTACATGATACAACTATCTTTTTATTTTTCTTTTTTTAGTACATGCTTGCAGTATCTAATGATTACATTTATTGTGGGTAGTTTGTACATGTACGTGTATTCTTTTTTTCCCTATCCTGCCACCCATCCCTGCTTTACTTTTGCAGAAGCTCTAGCTCTATGTTTTCTTCAGTTCTCGTTTTTGAATCTGTTTTCTCTTCCTTCTTCCCTCCTCTCTGCATCTCTATAGCTTCAAATCTAGGATTGTGATTCCTCCCACTTTGCTATTGTTAGTCAGAATTGCTTTTGATATTCTGAGGCTCTTCTGGTTCAGTATAAATTTACGGATTGTTTTCTCTAGATCTGTAAAGAATGCTGCTGCTGGTATTTTTATTGGGATTGCAATAAATGTATATATCAATTTTGGAAGTGTAGCCATTTCAGCTACTGTGAATGGTACTGTTTTTCCTAATTTCTTTCTCTGTAAATTTATTATTAGCGTATAGGAATTCTATTGATTTTTGTGTGTTGATTTTGGATCCTGATACATTAAATTCTAGGAGCCTTTTGATGGAATTTTGGGGACCTTCTGTGTAGAGGATCATATCATGTGCAAGTAATGGTACTTTGACTTTTTCCTTTCCTTTACGTATTTCCCTTTTTTTCTTTCTCTTATCGATTTGGTTAATGTTTAGAGGACTGCGTTAAATAGGATTGGTGACAGTAGACATCCCTTCAGTTTTTCCCCATTTAATATGATGTGGGCAGTAGATTTGTCATAAGTAGCTTTCGTCAGGTTGAGATAAAGTGTTTCTACAACTTGTATACCTTCTTCAGGATTTTAATCATGAATGGATATTGGATTTTGTCAAAGGCTTTTTTTTTACATCTGTTGAGAGACTTGTGATTTTTCTCCTTGCTTCTGTTTATGTGGTAAATAATATGTATTGGTTTGTGCATATTCAACCATTCTTGCATCATTGGAGTGCAGGACCTAATCGTCTTTTTTGGCATTCTGATTTTTGCATTCTGTTTACTGGTATCTGGTTGAAGACTTCTGCATGTATGCTCAGTAGAAAGATTGACCTATAGTTCTCTTTTTTGGTTAAATCCTCATCTGGTTTTGGAAACAGGGTAATGACTTTAGGAACGACTTTGGGGTACTCCTCCTCTTTCAATTTCATTAAAGAGTTTCAAGAGTATTGGCATTAGATCTTCCATGAAGTCTGATAAAATTCAGCAGTGAATCCATCAGGTCCTGAGCTTTTCTTGCTAAGTTTTTCCTTCCTACTTCAATTTTATTACCTATTATTGGATTATTCAGGATTTTTAAGTATTTTGAGTGAAGTTTTGATAACTTATGTGTATCTAGGAATCCTTCTTCTGCATTCTCCAGTGTATCGGTGAAGGTTTGTAAAATAGTGGGTAATCATATTCTGGACCTCTGCAGTGTTCATTGTGTTTTCCCTTTTTTCATTTCTAATTGTACTGATTTGTGTCTTTTCTTTCTTTTTTGTTAAGATTGTCTAAGGGTTTGTCTGTTTTGTTTATTCTTTTGAAGAAACACTTCAACTCATTGATTCTTTGTAAATTTTTGTTTCTTTTCGGGGGGTCTCCATTTAACCAACTTCTGCTTCCATCTTTATACTTTTCTTCCTTGTACTAGCTCTGGTGTTGGATTGTTCTTGTTTCTCTAGAATTTTGAGGTCTATCATTAGGCTATTTGTTAGGCTCATTCTGTTTTGCTGATAGGGCATTCACAGCTGAAACCTTCCCTCTTAGAACCATTTTCATCATTCCCTATAAGTTTTGGTATGTTGTACTGGCATGATAATTTAATTCTAGGAACTGCATTATTTCTTTTTTTTATTTTAAAAGAGAGTAAAATTAAACACAACAAAACAGAACAGAATGGGACATAAGAAAGCATAAATTTCAAAGCTAGACAACCAGAGATTTTCACTAGCTGTCATATTGTCTCTTGTTTTCTTCCAAATGGTTGACTTGGGGTGTGGTTGACTTGGGGTACTGTTGACTTGGGGTGCTGGGAGAACAAGGGACTCCTCCCATCTCTGGGGGGCGGCTGTGATCCTGCCTACGTGTGGGCTGAGAATCAGAAATCTCATGTCATCCTGTCCCTCATCCCGGTGTCCCCCCTGTCTAGCAAGTGGGAGCCAGTGAACTACACATCTTGTGGAAAGATTGGCTATGTTATTTATTATGAGCTCCCCATATGCAAAGATAAGGACAACCATTTGGAAGAAAACAAGAGTCAACCGCAAGGTGCAGGTCCCAAGGCGCCAGGGTCTCTCCCCTGCAGGCCCCCTAAAGTCCGCCATACTCACCTGCTATTTCTTTCTGATAAATTGACCATTCCATTTCCAAAGTTCTGAAATGGCCAACAGACCACAGAAAGAACTCTCTTTAGGCTCCTGTTTGAAACCAGCAGCTACAGCAATCTGCTGGCCTTGCTTCAGGGCCACCCTTATTTCTTTTTTAATTTCCCTGTGAGCCATTGATTATTTAAGACTGTGTTGCTCAGTTTCTGTGTATGTGCATAATTTCTATAGTTTCTTTTGCCATTGATTTCTACTTTCATTGTTTAATGACCTGATAATATACATGATAAAATTTCAATTACTTTGTATTTGCTTAATCATACTTTACTCCTAATAAGAAGTCTATTTTGAACAAAGCTGCATTGCTGCCAATAAGAATGCTGTTGGGTAGAATTCTCTCTCAATATAAATTTGTTCAGAGGTTTGGTTTGGTGAATTTTTTGTTTCTGATTTTTTTGTTTCATTAATCTATTTGTGATAGTAGGGTACTAAGGTCCTCCATTCTAATTATATTGATGTTTATCTGATCTTTTATTCCAGCAGTGTTTGTTTTATGAGTTGCATGCTCCATTGTTTGGTGCACACATACTTGTAATTGTTACATCTTTCTGTTGAATGATTCCCTTAACCAATATGTAGTGACCTTCTTTGCCTCTTCTGATTAGTTTTTGGCTTAAAGTCCAGTTTTCCTGAAAATAGGATACCAACTCCTGCTCACTTTGGGGTCCCCATTGCATGGTGCATTCATTCTGTTGGGCCTTTTGTCATTGTTGGCTTTATTGTCTTTTTCTAAGATATCCTTCAGAATTTTTTGGAGTGCTAGTTTGTTGATCATGAATTTCTTTAGATCTCCTTATCATAGAAATATCTTATTTCTCCATCAGTTTTGAAAGATAATTTCCTAGGATAATTTCCAACCTGAGTTGGAAGTTGATTTCTTTTAGGACTTGAAATATTTTGCTTCAGGCTTTCCTTGACTTTAAGGTATTTATTGAGAAATCTGCTGTAATTCTGATGGGTTTTCCTGTTTAAGTGATTTGTTGCTTTTCTCTAACAGCTTTTCAGAACCTTTGCTTGTGCTGAATGTCTGACATTTTGATTATGATTTGTCTTGGGGTGGATCTTTTCTGATCATGACTATTCAGCATTGTGTATGCCTCTCTGATCTGTATGTTAAATTCTTTTCCCATGTTTGAAAAGTTTTCTGCTATTACTTGTATAAACTGGATTTTTAATGCCCTTTTTGCCATCTTCTTAGTTTTCGTTAATTCCAATTATTCTTAGTGTTCTTTACATCATCTAGCAGCTGTTGGATCCATTTTTCATGTTCGCTTGTTGTTTTTAAGGTGTCACTCATTAACTGATCACCAACCACAGCCCTGTCTTCTGTCTCTCACATTCTGTCCCCACATGGGTCAATTGAGCTACCCAAACTTTCAATAGAATTTTTAATCTCTGTTATTTCTCCTTGAAACTTTTCTTATGGGCTCATTCTTTTCTGTGCTGAGCATTCATGATTTACATCTCTTTCTTTAGCTCTGCTAGATTTTATTAGTGTCTTCTTTAGACTCACTGGTCATTTCCTTCATTAGGATCATTATCTGTTTAATTATAGATTTTTTTGAGTTGGCCAAACACTTTATTGACCTGTTCTATTACTTCTGCCATTATGCTTGTTGATATTTCATCTGTGTGGCTTTTAATTCCACCACCATCACCACCGTTGTTACACCCTAGATTGGATTTGGGGGAATTGGGAGTTTTTGAAGGCATTTTTTTGCTTCGTTTTTGATATTTTTAGTTTATCTTTTGTTTGTTTACTTGTTTTCTGTGGTGAGGCTTACAGACTGATTATAATGAGTAGCTCTGTTTCTAGCATGAAGACTTGTTTAGTGAATGCCTACTTTTCAGAGTTGTCCTCTGAGGATAACTAACTCTTGGCCTTTGTCTCTGTCTCCAAACCCAACTGTCTCCGTTTATTTGGGAGGGGAGGATGCATTTTGTTTGGCCTTCTCTCCCTCAAGAATGGGCAATAAGGCAGTCTACATATATTGGTATGCAGAGAAAGCCAGTTGGTAGCAATAACTATGTCACCTTGGCAAGAGTAGTAAAATAAAGGTAGTGCTAAATACAAACTAGATATTGTCACACCCTAAGAACAATAGTATACCACCCTCATCCACAGAAGGGAGATCTATAATTATAGTGTAAATATTAAGACCAGCCAAATATTGATCTCTAGTAAATATCTACTCAAAGAAAACAGTTTTGCCTCTGTGAACAATAGAACAGTTTTCAACCATAGTAAGATATGTTTAACTATAGATTCTTCAACCTAAGAGTTATTTGTGTAAGCATTGAGGTAGTGGAACTTGGGAACTTGAATTAAGGAGTAAAAGAAAATTAGTAGTATTAGATAGAAATACAGGAAAAGGCCAACAAAGAGAAGAATAAAAAATATTGACTAAACTAAAGGAAAAGTAGAAAAAATAATAAGGGACAAATTAAAAGAGGGAACAAAAAGAGGACCTAATGAAATAAATAAACAAAGATAATATAAAGTTTTAAAAAGAGGAAAGAGAACACAGAAGATGAAACTCCAAAATCCCCCCCAAAAAAATCAATAGTGAAAAGAAATTTTATTTTTTAAAATTGTATTTTATTTATTAAATAAATATGTATAAATATATAAAAATATATAATATAATATAATATAATATAATATAATATAATATAATATATGAGTAATTTATATAAAATTATTGTATTTATTATTTATTTATTTTATAAATAAAATTTTATTTTATTTGTTAAAAGAAGAAGGAGAGAAAACTCCTATGTATTCCCAAATAAGTGGGTTATTTCCAGGATCTGCTTGGTTTGGAGTCCAGCAAGTCATCTTCCTCCTGTAAGTCTGTGAAGTAACTCCTCTGCTCTAAAGGCCTCCCATCTATAAGCCCTAGTTTGTTGCGACTGTCCAAGCCAGGACACCTTCGCTCACATCAGTGAGCAGGGAAGCAATCAGACCTCTGGCTTCCTCTGAATGCAGGCAGCCAGGCGGGTGCAAAAAGCCAGGCCGGCTGAGCCTGGCCCCACTGCAGAATGCAGGCCCTGTGTCTTTCCTGGCCTGAGCTTGAAGCTCTCAGGGACTTTGGGAGTATAGGGAAAATTGGGGGACAGGCAGGGAAAGATAAAGGCCTTGGCGAGGTTTCTGGCCAATCCTGACTAGAAAGAGTTCAACTCTTTGAGAGAAATTAAGAGAAGCAGGGAGAACCAATTAAGAGCCTGGCTGTACTTTGTGCCAAGGTCACTCCTCTCCACCTCCAGTTAAGTATAAAGGAGAGAAAGGGGAGAGTATATTATAGAAAACCCGCTTGGAATATAAAATATGTACTCACACCATACTCATAAGTGAAATAAATCAGACCCACATGTGTAAACGTCGTATTGTCTCCTTAGTGTGAGAAGCTAAAGGAAATTTTATATATATATATATGATAGTTACACTACTAATTTCTCTTAGTTCATTGAAAAGAAAGGTTTGTGTTAATATTGTTTGGATAAACAGTTCCAAGAATGCCCCTTTGCTACATGACTTGCTTTCCCATTTGTTCCTAATGTAATAAATTTTACCCGAACTATTGATCTTATTGGCTAATTATAGTTCTGTCCCACCTTATGCCCATCTGCCTTGTGAGTTCCCCGTCTTTCCCACCTTGAACTGATAGTTTTGCTCTATAAAAGTCCCTGGAAAAGACAGAGTCCTGGGCAACCTGCTCGGGACCCCCTTCTGTCTCTCTCTAGACAGAAGCTTTCTCTCAATAAATGTATTCTACTCTTCAAAAAAAATATTGTTTGGACAATTAAATGCACATATCTTGTACTCTGAGTAATTCACTTAAAGATAACAATACAATGTATTAATCATTGTTACCCTCTTAATTATCTTATTTTGAAATTTTGGGTTTTTTTTCCTCTTTAAAATAAAATTTTTTTAAAAACGCAGTTATACATCATCCCCAAATTTATTATTTTTCAACCCTATCAGACTAAATGCTACCTTTTTTTGTGTGTGTGCCAGGGATCAAACTCACAGCCTCACATTTGCCAAGCAGGCACTTACACCACTGAGCTAAACCCCCGGCCCAAATGCTACCTTTTTATGACTATATTTCTAAGTGCTTTGCTTTCCTGTGTGAAACGCATACATGATATAACCCACCTACACACATAAATAGAAACACTCAAGATAGTGGCAACTCTAGGAATAAGAATAACATAACCTAGCTTCTGTATT
Organism: Dolichotis patagonum; assembly: GCA_004027295.1. Taxonomy (NCBI): domain Eukaryota; kingdom Metazoa; phylum Chordata; class Mammalia; order Rodentia; family Caviidae; genus Dolichotis; species Dolichotis patagonum. The sequence goes on along the minus strand of PVJX010001157.1, from coordinate 26,640 downwards.
AATATGTAATGGCATTAACGTGCCTACACTATCAGAAACAGCAAAGCACAGTCAAACCCTGGATTGCGAGTAATGTGCTTCGTGAGTGTTCCACCAGACGAGCAAACATTTCTAACAAACCTTAATTTGGTAAATGAGTGACGTCCTGGAGTACGAGTAGTGTGTCACAGCAAGCGTCACATGCTCACAGCTGCTTCTGACTCTTGCTGCTTCCATATACAAGGACTCTGGATTACGAGCAGAGCTAATTACTCTCAGAAACCCAGGTTTTACTGGAGTTAGAAAGTTACACCTCACGATGTATGGAGACTACCAAATCTGTCTTACCTGTAGTTCATTGGTTGTGAGGTTTTCTGAAATAACAACCCAATCCTGTTTAACTTCTGGAAAAGATACAGGAAATGCTCCTCTTGAGTACTGCAATGCTAATTGCTTCCTTTGTAAGAAATACGTTTTCATTAAAAAATGCTTTTGGGGTATGGTATTCCCAATGACTCACTCTAGAGGGAGCAGCTGGTCTTCAGAACAAGGATGTACCTGCCCTGTAACTGCAGAACTGTGGAATGTTGCTATCTAAGGAAAATGTCGCTTGTCATAATCTTTTACTTTCACCAAGCTGTTAATTACAAAGTAGTTTCCTCAGGCGGCTTCCTTAGGTTTATTAATAGCTTCCAATAATCAACTGACACCAAGGTGTCTCATTTGAGTCTTCCGGTTCACCCCTTAGCTGTACTACTTTGTCTCTCTAAGGCAGTTTTATCCTAGGTAAAAATGGAAATTTTAACTTGTACTTATAGACGTATTATACAGATTAAGTAAGACACGTAAAATATCATCACAGCTTTTCAGTGACTAGAAGATGGTATGATAATTTGTAATTTAAGTGCTGAAACTTATTTAACTTATATAAAAGTTAAATTACCATGTATAATCAACCTTAATTCCTGATTTCCTATATATAATTAAATCCATACAGGAAAGAAAGATGTCCATGTAGACAAGAGTGGTCAGTAACAGTTTCATGCGGAAAATGAGACTGGACTTGAATCCTACTAAGGATGAGAATTGAGTAGAGTTTGAGAAAGAATGGGGACATCAGGACATGGGACTCCTACTGTGTTTACCGTGATTTCTGTTTCAGCCTGCTTCTTCACCTGTGCTATTGTGCCAGTCACCAGCTGTATGCGGCTATTTAGTCAAAATTAAATAAAAGTAAAACTTCAGCTCGGCAGTCACACTAGTGCTGTTTACGGAGTAGCAACATCTCACACCTGGCACCCGCGTGGGAGAGCGGGCAGCATTTCACGGCAGGGAACTGTGCAACACTGCTCAGGACAAAGCGTCAGGAGCCCGGGAAGTGGGGCTGGTGGAATGAAAATGGTGCACAACAGAGGCGGAAGGTAACACTTTAGAAAGTGCTTTATGGAGAAAAAAACCTTCTGAAATCTGATGATTTTAGTTAGTATTTTTTTAACCAAAGTTTTACGTATTTATAATTGGGAGAAAATATTCTAACTAGAAGTACTTATCTGCTGAGTCACATAATGCCAAAAGATAATCCAAGTTCTGTGTTCCTGTGCATAAAATTTACAGATTTAAAATAAATTACAAACTTGTCCAAGCCATTAGTCTGCAGAGATGGGAATGAAGCTGAATATTTTGACTTCAAGAAGTGCTAGTTGAAAATTTTGGTTTTGGTTTTGGGTTTTTTTGGTACTGGGTATTGAACTCATGACTACACACTTGCAAAGCAGGTGCTTATGCCACTGAGCCAAATCCTCAGCCCTAAAATTTGTATAATTACATTAGTTCTTTAAATAATCAACAAAATGTATGGTTGGTGGAGCAGTTCCCTACGGTATGATTTGTAATGTAAAATAGTGCAGCAAAATAATTCAAAAGAAAATAAACATGAAACAATGAAAATAACTACATAGATTTCTTTAAAATCATGACTCAGTGATTTGTTTGTCATAAAATTAAAAATTGATAGTCAAACCATTTAATAAATATGGCTTTTATTTTTGAAAACATCTCAAAATTCTAAGGCAAGTCACTTGATCTCTTTGAGATACCTTAATCTTTACAATAACATGCATACAGTGTTTAGATTAACAGTTAAAACCTTTTAAGTTTTGCCCCCATGAATTAGTGTTAGTTACCATTCATCAGAATATCAAAACACATGTTTCTACAAAAATGCTGAAAACTTTTTTACAGTATAAATATAGACCCAAGGTCAAAGAATCTTTTTAGAACAGCATTTTTTACAATAAAATAAAACAGACTTTTCATGAACCTTGTTTAAAGCAAGGTTCACCAAGATCATTTACTGTTTTCTAAATAAAAATTAATTCAATATCCCAAGTTTATACTGTGACATCTAACCTATTACTAGATTGTCATAGCACTTTATCTCTGCCTTGTGAATTTTCTTTGACTCTAAGACTGTTATAACGTCCTTTGATTTGTGAGCAAGCCGTTCCATGCATAGTTGGTTTTTACAGTGTGAAAATTGGATTAGCATATAGTAAGTTCTATGTTAAATACTTCTCATTATTATTTATTTATCTCAGCTTTCTATGACATAGGTAGTATTCACGCTGTTGTAAGGATTACGGTATCTCAAGTGACTTGCCTGAAGTCACATACAATGCAGGGTGGATATAAACTAAGTTTGCTTGACTTCAGAGGTCTTCCTACTGTATATATCTAGGTGCTCTTCAGGTTTTTTTAACTCTTTGGTAATACCTAGGAAACTGGGCAAATACTGGCTCTTCCTTGATTCCTTTTCAAAGTTCATTATCTTTAATTCTTGGCACCAAGAAGGCTCCCACACAGCGTTGGTCCCATGGACTGAATGATTCCGCCCAGAAGGCTAATTTAAACAGTGGGGACAACTTGAACTATAGGATACTAATCTAAACAAGTGCCCTGAGTGGAAGCACTGATTAAATGTGAGACGGATTTAAGAGACAATATCCAAAGGACCAGGGGAGCAGCTCAGTAACAAGGCACTTGCCTAGCATGTGTGAGGCCTTAATTTCCATCCTTACAACTGCCAAAAAGAAAGAAAAGAAAGGACAAGTAGTACCTCTTGCTAACATTAGTATTTCTAACAGTGAAATTTCTAGATTCTCATATTGGATATTCATAGATTTCACTTGCTGATGAGCTAACTCAAAAATAGCTACAAATACATGTATTGTTTGTTCTGTGCTATACTCGGAGGAATCCTTGAAAATTAAGTACATTTGTAAAAATTCAATTTGAAAATATTCTAATTCCTCAGAGAAGAGAGTGCTGTCTGCATCCTTCCCATTTATGACTTCATGTATACCTGTAGGAAATCTTTAATTATTCTGAACATTTTCCTAATTCTAGACTCTAAGAGGGAGAAAGGGAGAAACTTTTTCTAGCACAACCTTAGTGAAATTGCTGATAAATCTCAACCCCAGAGTTACATTACAATGCAAAACAGTAGACAGAGCCGTCATTCTAAGTTTTCTTAGTTTTAGAGCCAGTGCCCTGCCCTGCAGTGTCATCTACACCGGAGATGGAGAGCCTCAGCACTCCGCTGCTTGTCACCAAGCTTTATAAACTCAAATCGTATTTGCTGATGTTTACTACAAGACACAGATGGGACGCAATGTGAAATTCTGAAAGACGTGGACTCTGCTGATTGGAATTTATTTCATTATGGGAAAGATAGATGCAGAAACAACTAATTACAATACCAGATGTTAAAGACAAGAGAGAGGAGAGCAAAGGGTTTTAGATGCACCCAGGAGGAAGTTTGTATGCCTATCGTTGATAAGAAAGCTCAGTGAGAATTCACAGAGAAGATAATGTTTCCGGTAAGCAAGAGTAACTTTGTAACAGAAGGAAGAAGCAAAAGAGAATTGTAAGCTCACAAACACCTGAGTAAAGACCAGAACACAAGTAGGACCCCAGCTTGGGCAGATGACCAGAAGACAGGATTAGTTGGGGGCCTAGTTAGCCAAAATGGAGTGTGTTAGAGAAGAACCTTATATTATACGATATATTATCATATGTCTATAATAAACTAGTGTATTAAATATTACATATGCATTTATTAATCCTGTGGTTATTATAAGAATTTGGAGATTTTTAAACAGGAATTGATATGGATTGTACCCAAAAATAAAATTAAGTACCATAGAGAAAATGTTTTTAAAGTTGTATGACTAAACTCTGGGATGTTAGTTGGAAATGGTAAAAATTCAGGCAGGGTCGATGAGGGTATCTTTAGAATGTGACTAGTGACAAAAGAATGTTTCAGAGAAATAAAGAACAGATTAAAAACTAGGTAGGAAAATGGGCAATACGGAATTGAAGATTGACTTGTTTTAATTTACATAAACAAGAGATGGGTACAGTTGTGATTGAGTTATGAATATAGGGAGGTGATCAAATTCTGGGAGGGGAGAGGCCACAAGTTCAGTTATACGCAAGGAGAATGTCATGTGTCTCCTGGAGTGGCCCTTGAGTGCAGTCCACGGATATATGTAGAAGTCATAAGTGTCGGGCTGATGTTTGAAACCGTTCATGAAAAGAAAGATGTGTGGGGTTTTTTGTGTGTTCTTGTTGTTGTTTTGTTTTGTTTTGTTTTGTTTGTTTTTGGAGGGTTTTCATTGTTGTTGTTTTTGGTTTTTTGAAACAGGTCTCCCGACATACTTCATGTGGCCCAGGCTGGCCTTGAACCTGTGGTGATTCCTCCTGCCTCAGCCTTCCCAGCACTGGAATTATGGTCATGCGCCACTGATGCTGGCCAAGAGAGCAATATGTAGCAAGAGAAGAAACAAGAGCCTGGAATAGAACTGGCATGAAAAAGACAGGTGAGGTGGGACAAGCAGAGGAAATAGAAATAACATCATGCCTCCTCCAGCACAGCCCTGGAAATTGCCAGGGAGGAGGAGGAGGATGGTGGAGGGTGACGAAGTAAAGACAGTCAGAATGCAGGACGCTGAGGTCAGGTGGAGCCTTCTGTCTTGAAGGGAGAAAACTGCTCAGAACCGCAGTGCGTATATCTATACAACCAGCAGGAGGCTGAGACCAGGTGAAACCCCTCCTCGGGAGGAAGGCCCGGCCTAGCAACTCACCCGTCCATCTTGCCTGGGCGCTCAGGGTTCTAGGGCTGGCCCTGCATGTGACATCCAGCTCCGGCTCAGCTGCTCCTCACAGCATTCGATGCACAAAAAGAACCAGAAGATAATTTTGTCCAAGGAGGCAAAGGAGACAGGGACTCAGGAAACTAGGGTTCAAGTGGTACAGTGATGTTAGGTGAGAAGAATCCCCTGGAAAGGAAAGCTCCCAGGTTGGAGAGCAGTGTAGACATGGGTGTGTGGAGGACCAGGAGTTTCTGAAGAGTAGTGGGTGAGAAACAGGCTTTGATTTTTCTTTTTTTTTTTTTTTTTGGTACTGGGGATCGAACTCACGACCTTGCACTTGCCAGGCAGGCGCTTAAGCCGCTGAGCTAAATCCCCAGCCCTAGGCTTTGATTTTTCTGTCAAAGCACAAAGCAACTCCATTATGGGTTTAAATGACCTGTCCATCTATTCTCTATCCACTCCACACACACACACACACACACACACACACGCTAATATCCTGAGCTTCAAGAAATGGTCACTATGTACCTATTCCCAGAACACAGTCTGTTTCCAAGATAAAGAACCAAGAACTGTCCATCCCAACCCACATGGCCCCTCTCCTCCCTCACAATAAGAATCAAGGACTTTGTGTTCCAAACCCCACACCCTCTCTAACTTACGCAGCGATGCATCCCCCACTGGTGCCACTGAGAGTTAGTCCACTACGGTAGAGCGCAAGCCTTGCAGTTCACCTGTGAATCTGAAGTTCAGCGGCTCCTCCTGGTCAGGAGTGATACGGCAGCCCTGCTTTGACCTGTGTGCCCTCTGCTTGTGTCTGCGCCCTCCTGCAGAAGTGAAATGCCTGATCAGGATTTCTTGATGACTGTTTGACTACCTGCACCAACAACTTGAGTCTGGGGACTGATTTCCAGCAGTGGTACAGAGAGGCCACAGAGTTAAAGTTAGTGGTACACAAAAAGAAGGAAACCTGGGTGACAGATTTGGGGATGGAGGGCGAAAATGTGCGGGGAGAAACAATGTCAGGAAGCCGAGGAGAGATGCAGTTAGTGAGTTAGAAGTGTTGGCAAACCAACTTTAAAAAAGAAAAAAATAAATGTCAGTGAGTAGAAGAATGTTGAATAAATTGTATGTTCGTACAGTATGGCATACCCTTTAAAAAGAATAAATTGGATCCAAAATAATGACTGGACGAGTATCTATGCTAAATTAGAAAGCTGTAAAAGAACACTGCAGCCCAATAAGTGTGAACCAGTTGTGTCTTACTGTCATCAGTAAACACCCATGTGTCTGCGTGAGCACAGGAGCTATTCGGAAGGGATGTGCACTGTGATCTCCGGGGCAGTGGGACGGGAGTGCTGAGCATTCTGTGACAGACAATCATGTTCCAGTTCTTGACCGGCTGAAGTGTGGTTTGGCTCCTTGGAGGACTCTGAGTACTAACTATACACTGTTAAGTCCCACAAAATGTTTTCACTTTCCCTGTTTAAAATTCGCTGACTTCCTGCAAACATTTTAAAATTTTTTTATACAAGAAGAGATGCAATCTAATGACTAAGTTAGTCAACCTGAGCAATGGGAGGAGGCACAAAGCACAATATGGAGAACAATACAATGTAATAATATAATCGCATTAATTTCAGTATTAAAACAGAGCTGTCTAGATTTTCAGAAAGCAATCATTTACTCCCTGGAAATTGATAGTTGGTGGTTTCTATTATTTTTCACTGAGTTCTGTAAGAGAATAATTTTAATGGATAGCCATAAATAGATCTACTGAAAAGGAAGAAGAAAATTGCAAGTTGTCCTTTTATTTCCATTCTAACAGTGTTTAAGAATGACGTCACAGAAGCCATTTTGAAAGCAGAACTTCACTCACTGGGATTCCACAGAAGACAACTTTCCCCTAAATTCATCAGCTTTGCTTTGCTTTGCACAGCATTTCTTCATGATTACAATAAATTAATAATGAGTTAAAACTTCTCTGGGAAAATGTATAGAAGGAACAAGAGTCAAGACTCTGAGATGGGCCCACTCAGAAAAAAGGCTGGTTAGCACACACAGCTGAGCGGTGAACAGTTTGTTTAGGGACTGAGATCAGAGAGATGGGAAGAGGGGCCATCAGCACATGTCAGGTTTTGAAAGCTACAAGGAAGCTGGGTTTTATGGTGATGACCAGAATCTGTTTTTGGTGAGAAGGAGGCACCATGATTGGATGCATGCTTTGGGAAAATGAGCCGGGCTGTTTTGTGCGTGTTGGCTGGAGGAGCAGAGGTAGCAAAGTTCGTGAGCTTGGAGCTGCTGCTAAGTGGCCCAGGGGACTCGCTGAGAATTGGGTGGGGACTATAGTTATAGAAAGTACAGAAACCAGGAAGTACAGAAACCAGAATATGATTTTGACAGGCAAATTACAGCAGAGCCGGCAGCGTCCTGTCCATCACTCAGGTCCCTTTCTTTCAGGGCTTGCTGAGTGCCTCCTACTGCGGGCCCGGAACGGTAGGGAGTTGGCACCTGTAGGAGCAGCTCCCGAGCCTTCCAGGAGGAGAATAACGTGCACGTTCTGAACTCGCTCTTAGGTACCCCAAGAGGTCCCAGCCCTGGCTGCCCTCAGGGCCTGTGCTGGTCTCCATCCTGGCTCTCGCCTTTCCCCAGCTCCACCAGGGTCTCTTAGGGTCAATCACCTCTTCAACAAACTACTTGAACATCCATCTTTGACCTGGAGTCGGCTTCGGGGGCATCATTAGCTTTAGTGAATTCTAATCAATTAATTAATCAATGGGGTGCAATAAAGATCTTTCATAAGCAATGTTTGGAGATTGCTTGATGTGTTACACATAGAGATGACAACACTTCCATGTCTACCTCAGGTATGTTCTTACATCTAATTTCAAATGCCTACTTAACAATGGATCTCTTAGGATTATCCCCGAATATTTTTAGAAAATTCATTTCCTGTCAGAAATTCAATTTTTGGAAAACTGAATTCAGAGGAAGAAGCGACATTTCTTCCACATCCCCTTGTCTCGTAAGGTATTGACCACTGCAATAGAATTTAATAACCGCCAGATTCTTAATGAACTTTTCCTAAATTAATGTAATCAAGATTTGGGCTAAAGGTTCATAAATGATGAATAGCCACCCCTGGTTTGCCCCAGTGCTGAGATTCTGGCATGGAAAATTCAGTGTTAAAACTGATTATTCCCAGGCAAACCAGGGTTGTTGTTCACTGTAAGATTTAGACCATCACTAGGAAATACTGTGCTTTATTTCCTGCTTTGCCATTTATGGATTTGACCTTCTTATTGTCTCATTTCTTTTTCTGGAGCTGATACTTGAACAGACTTAGGAGACTCCAATATGAAGATTAAGTGCAGTTATCTGTATGTGGTATGCAGATATCTGTGTCCTAATCATCATAACCTATGAATATGTTATATTTCAGGTCATGGAGGAGTTAAGGTGGCCAGTGACATTAGTGTTGCTGGTCAGCTTGAGGTGGGGAGATTAGCCAGTTCTTGAAGTGGGCCCAGTGTTATCACAAAGTTCCTTTGCAGTTGAAAAGGGAGGATGAGAGAATTCACCCTGCCATTGCTAGCGCTGAGGAAGAAAGTAGAGGCTGTTAGCCAAGGAGTGCTGGCTGCCTGAAAAAGCTCGAAAAGTCAAGGAATGGATTCTCCCCTTGACAATCCAGAAAGGACTCACCCTTAATGGTGCTGGGAATTTAGCCCGTTGAAAGCCACTTCTGGCCTTCAGTTCTCCAGAACTGTAAGATAATGAATTTAGGCTGTTTTAAGCTGCTAAATTTATGTTAATTTGTTATAGCAGCTGCCAGTAACATAAAACATTTAACACATTATAGGACGTAGGGTGCTCGTACAATACTTTTAGCTAACTCATTTCCAATACTGGACTCACAGGACACATTTGACTTTTCTATATCATGAGAGGTGGGTTAGGGAGAGTCAGTGCATCTTTTCTATGCACTCATTGGCACTTTTGTTTATCACTGTCTCTTGAGTAAGTCATTGAATAAAAACAATGAATAAAAACCTCTGGGAGTACCTCAGGCTAGACAAGTCATCTTTTTCTATCGCACCATCTGGCATTGTTTGGGTGTCTCTTACACATGTTTTGTTGTTGCCTTATTTTGAGCCATTCCTTACCCTTTTAGTTTGGAAACACGTTGAACATGGGGACAGTTTTTATTAACTTTATTCCCAGGATGCATCAATTTGCATAAATATTATTAATGAGTATAGGAAAGAAGGAATAAAAGTAAACAGTTTTCTGCTGACATCTGGGAAGTGTACAGCCATGTCTGTTTTCATGCCAGTGGCAAAACTTCATTTGCAGTGGAAAGAGAGAAATTAGTCTCTAGTTTATATAATGTGCTTCTTTAAAATTCTAGGAAAGAAGGGAGGACTGAATATTGAGAAACAATGAGAGATTTCCCTTCTTTTGATTGTAAGAGTAATTCAAGCCAATTATTTATAATTATATCCTTAGAAAGCTGTGAGAGAAGAAACTGTCAAAAGCTACTGGAAGCTAGAATTGTAAGCTCTTATCCTGAAAGGTTGTTTGAATTTAAAAAATCCTTAGTGTCGTATAAGTTAAAGCTGTAAGTCTTGTGACTGTTACAACCAATATTTGATTATCTGGTCTAAAGTTTCAAGGATAGAAACCAAGTTAGGTCCATGTGGTAGAGTCTGCTTCAAAACTTCCTCTTTTTTAAATTCCTGGCACTAATAGTGAGGAGAGAGGAAGAAAAAAGCAGAAAAAAGAGTCATGTGCCACATTTGAGGTCAGGGGGAGGAGGTAGTAGAAATAAATACAGAGTTTCTCCTTGAGAATTTTTAGAAAGAAGAGAAAAACAGACAAAAAGCCTTAACCTGATTTTATCTTCAGGGGAGGTTATCTTTTTCCTTTGGGTCTTTCCTTTGGTGTTGCTAAATATCTTAGTGGAGGCAGAGGCCATAGCAATATGTATTTAAGTTACTGAAGAATGAGAGTGAGTTGGTTGTTTCCCTTTTCCATCTGGGACCAGGATGTAATCCAAATGTATGTTACACAGAGAGATAGACTAGGTACAGACAGAGATATAGGTAGAGGAACAGAAGAGCTAGACATGGACGCCAGAGTGGAAGTGGAAGACACAGAAGTAGAGAGAAGTAGAGATAAAGCAATAGATACGGAAAAGGGAGGTTCCTGTGCACTCTGGTTGGATCAGAAAGGATCCCCAAAATAAGAATAGAACTGCTGGCATTTTTTCCTCACATCAGAGATTCAAGATAACCCTTAGGTATACATTTTTAGAAGTTATTCATGTTGAAATGGATAATTCTACACCATAGAGTAGAATGAGAAAGTAAAATCACTGCAGCCCAAACGCATACTACTTACCACGGTGCACAATTTTCTGAGATTGCTAGTGATTTGGTGAGTGTTGGCTATGGCAAATATAATGGATGGCATTAGACGGAAATGCAGTTGTGGGATTTTAGTAAACTGCTGATCAGCTAATAATGTGCTTTTACTGTATCTATTTTTAAACATTTGGAAATCACCCATGCTGCTCCTCTTTTTTTTAGACAGAGTACAGTTCAGGCTGCCCTTGAACTCACAGCAGTCCGCCTGCCTCAGCCTCCTGAGTGCTGGGATCACAGGCCTGAGCTACCACGCCTGGCCCATAATGCTCTCTGCAGAAAAATGTCTGAAGGTTTCTTACAGCAGTGAGAGAGTGGAGAGGACTTACCTCTGCACCTTCCAAAAGGAGACAATATGGTCTTAATAATTAGCCCTAAACACCAAACTTGTGCTTTCTGAGGGTTCCATGGCCCTTTGGGATCTAAAGTCACAATCAGAGGACAAATAGTCATGTTCAAATAATAAGTTTAAGTAATACATGTCACATGACTGTTCTTATTTCTAGAATACTAAATAGTCCTTGAGAATGTAGATTCATTTCCTTTCACGTTTGGATATTATTTTCAAATAAATGCCAAAAATTAAAAATTCCTGCTTCAACTGTACAAAATACTTTAGCTTCTGAATATGTAATTTTCTCACTGTTCTTGATAAAATTCCACAGTAGTAAAAGAGATGGGAATGTTTAGGATTTGGAAGTACCATGTATAACATTTGGCAATGACTTACCTTTTATATTATCTTATCTTCTCCTTCCTGATAAAGATCTGCTTGGCCTGATTATTTTCTTGGCTGTCCTGCCTCAGACCATCAAGCCTAATAGAGGTATTGTTAACCTGCTTACTTACTAGTGCTGGTTTTCCAGCTTTCTACTAACGTACTAGCGCTAGCGTCGAAGAACTATTACTTGCTTCCTCCACTTGCATCTAAGTCCAAGAAAAATGAATGGTAACAACTTCTCCTCATTCCAGCAGGGATTTAGCTCTGTGGCTTAAGCACCTGCCTGGCAAACACAAGGTTGTGAGTTCAATCCTCGGTACCAAAAAACAAAACAAAACAAAAAACTTCTTCTCCTCAGCCCATTTTAGTGCAGTTTCAGTAGACAGCATAAAAGTCTTGGGATGTAGAAGAAAGTCAGAATAAATTCTGCTCAGGATGAGTGAAGTCATTTAGATACGGTACCATGGATTACAGCTTTTAATGCAACTGTGTGGCCATCTTTGCATAAGAGTTTAAATGATCAGCATTCATAGAAACAAACTAAATGGTGAAGTCATATCAACTGCGATTTTTATTCCGAGGCCCTTGTAGCTGTCCTGGCAGCCCTGACCGCTCCCCTGCACCTCAGCTGTGTAACCCACTGTCTGAGGACAGGACAAGCCCAGCTGACTTGTGCTCACTGGGTGTGATTCTGTGTTCTCTTCTGTTAGATCCGAATGTGTCCTAAGAGAACCGACAGTTACTCTTAATCTTCCAGCTCCTCCACAGCACAGATTGATCCGATAAATACTATCTGATTGTCACATTTTTACTTAAAACCTGTCAGTGGCTGATTAGTGCTCTTAGGCTAAAGACTGAAGTTCTTTTATCTCAACTTGTGTGCTTTCCTTTACCGCAGTGATGGTTTTCACTTCCGCATTTAGGCTGGTCCCCTTCCTGCCCCTGTTTTTATGCAGTTTTGCTTTGCCTGAAACTCACCCTCACCTTTCCCCACACTTCACCATCAGTGCTGGTCACCGCCTAGTCTTTGGCATTCTATCAGCTCTGAAGTTAGGGTCTAAAAAGTCTGACCTGAGCCTCTACACCAAGCTAGGTCCCTCCGGCCACCTGACACACGGTGACCTGACACTCCGGCCACCTGACACACGGTGACGTGCACTGCCTCCCCATTGGCAGCACATGCTATTGTATGTAGTTAGTGCTCTGTTTAGTCTCCTATGCTAGACTGTAAACTCAGTGATGACATGGACTCCATCTGTTAATCAGTGTGTCTGAGGCACCTAACATACAGGAATGAGATAAGACTCCCAGATGATACAGGGGAAATACTGTAACTCCCAGCCTGAAAGATGTCCAACACATCTAGTTCATGTTCCCCAAAATCAAAGAATGAATTCTGAGGAATAACGGAGGTTAAGAATAGGAAACATTTATTAAGAGGGATACATACAGCTCCTGAGAGGCAAGAGGGTTCCCAAGGAGGTTATTGAGGGCCCCAGTTTCAGGGTAAATTTTACAGAGCACATTCACAAGGTAGGTACACTGTGGGTTAAAGCTAGGATCAACCAATCAGATGGTGAGTATAGCTGCTTAAGTAATACTGATTCAATAGGGAGGCAAAATCACGTAGTACGTGTACATGGAGAGAACAAAGAACTCTTCAGGAAGGGATGGGTCCAAGGGTCTTGGTCACCCACCAAAGTGACTTGATGCCTGTCTAAACTTTATCAGGCAGGTGTTACCATGCATCCTTTTGGCAGGCAGGTAGGCGTGGTCATTTCATCTGTATCTTGAGGCCTGGCCTTCAACACATGCATCTCCAGCCACAGTGGTAATGAGTGTCCATCTTTGCCCTGACTCTCTTGAGGGCCCAACCCTATCTGACTGCATATAATACTTCTCCTAATTTAGCACTCTGTAGTACTCATATAATACTGGCCCACTATAGTTGATCAATATATATTACTTGAATGAATAAATGATGAGCCAGCAAATGACTAAATGGATGTTTGAATGTCTGGTTACTTTCATTCCTTCTCCACCTCCATCCCCACCCCTGGGTTCAGAGCAGAATGGCAGGAAACATCAGAAAGAAGTCCCGTAGCACATAGAGTAGCGTGGTACTTCCGTCCTTCTTTCATTTCTCTTCTCTGTAGTCCATCACAGTTCAGAGAAAATGGGAGAAACCATATCCTGAGGAGGATGAAAACTTGGGGTCAAAGCGGTCAGCCAGTCCTTGTGAATGTGCTCTATAAAATTTACCCTGAAAACTGCGGTCCTGCTGAGGGACACGGCCAGACTCCCAGAGATGCTGACATGAGATAGACACAGTGGGTTGTACTCAGTGGTATCAAGACCTTCTCAGTGGTTTGAGGTATGAAATGGCACCACTTCAAGAAGCGCCTTTGGATTCCACCCACATTTTCAGGGGCCCGATATTTGCCTAAAGGTACCAATCTAGGTTGCAAAGTACTTCTCTCCCTTTTTGAATACATTTTCAAATTTCCTTATGTGAAATTCTGTAGCCACCTGAGTTTGAAATTCAGAATGTTTTGGATTTGAGGAAGGAAATACAGCATGTGGACCACTGACTACGAGGTAGCTCCCTCAGTGAAGTCTAAGGCAGCATTCGTACCAAGCAGACTAATGGCCACGTCGTGAGACAAACGACCAATCACAGTGGTCAGGACAAGTGAACTCTATCAGTGGCCTCCCAGTCCTCCACGTCAGGTTTTGCAGCCATGTGAGATACAAAATGCTTTCAGTTTTCAGAGTATTTTAAGATTCTGCATGGAGAATGTGACTCTGGTATGGAGAATCGGATGTTCCCAGGGTCCTATAAATTTCTGCTTGACAGATTCCCATCAGCAGGGGAGGAGCTGAACTGATTTGCAGACTTAGGACTTCCTCAGTTCTGCAGGGAAATGCCCAGGGGAAATCCCCAGATTGAGACCAGCCAAGTGGGGAACTTGGACACCCCCGGCCTTTTTCTCTGTATCTGCTGTGTGCAGGGTTCATTTGGAACAGAAGATGGGTCGTGTTTATCTTCTTTCCTCTCCCTGTCTGCACCCCTCTCCGTCCTCTTTCTCCTCCCCATTCTCCCGTCTCTCCCTCTCCCTCTCTTTCCGATCAGACTCACAGCCTTCACCCTAAGCTACATCCCCAGCCCTTTTTTATTTTGAGATAAGGTCTTGCTAAATTACTAAATTGTCCGAACCTGGCTGAAACCTGCGATCTTCCTGCCTTGGCCTCCCAGAGTACTGTTTAACCTCCTTTGTGTTCTGTCTTATCCTGGACATTTCACCTGAGCTCTGTGTTTTATTTCCAGTCGTGCAATACATAGGTCCACTCACGAGTACGTCAGACTAGTTCTCCTCCTTCAACCTAGAATCAGGCAATAACCAAACTCCGCTGCTTATGCCTTAATCCTTATCACCATCCGGTAGGTGGTTCAAACATTCATTTTCCTCTCTTTTTTGCACATCATCAAATTGCACACATAGGTGCCCTTCTCTCCCATCTCAGCAGGATTTTACCTTTCCTCCAGCTACACTATGCAAGCTTCCTCTTTGCTGCTGATTTCATGGCCTCTCATTCAATCATCTTCTCACCATTGACCTCAGCTATTTTTCAGTAATAGTCTCTTTAGACTCTTATTTTCTTTAAAATCTAACCATGATAAAATGTCAGTGTCGTGAACAATAAAGCCTGGGGGAACTGTTCCATGTGAAAGGAGACTGCATAGACACGAAAATGAAATGTAATCCACGGGCTGGACTGAGTCTTACTCAAGAAAGTAGCAAAAGTAGCTTGAGTCTTACTCAAGCAAAGTAGTTGTGCTGTTAAGTTCCTTAATAGGGCAACTGATAGCACTGGGGTAGGTAAAGGTGTTGTGTCTGTGTTAAAAGCCTGAATTTGATAGCTGTACAATGGTTATTTTAATTTTAAATTGTATTTTTAAGAAAATTGTAGCTTCGGGACACAAAGTTAGTCAAGGTTACGATGTCTTTTTAAACTATAGTCTTGTTTATCCTTCAGGCTCTTCACTCCTAAATTCCTCAGGGTCTTAAAGATACAGCAGGTCTGTACATTTGGCCTGCGTGTTTCTTCTGATACTCTAGTCCCACAAATTCCAAGGACTTTGACTTCCAAAAAGATGCAGTACTATCAGTTGGGCAATTTCACACACATGCAGCTTGCCTCTTAACCTACTTGATAAAACACATTAATAAAAGCCCTGGTTTTAATGAGACCCTAGGTAAATAAGAACTCAAAAAATAAACATCTCAAATGCTGGAGGATATGCACAATGATTATAAAAGAGAATGTCTCTAAGCCAGGCATGGTGCACACCCCTGTAATTCTAGCACATGGGAGGCTGAGGTGGGAGAATTTCTGTGAATTTGAGGCCAGCGTGGGCTACATAGTAAGTTTAAGGCCAGACCAAACTACATGAGACCTTGTTTCAAAACAAACAAGAAAGGTCTTTATTCTTGAAAAATACACACTTAAAAGACAAAGGGGCTGATATGTGAACCTACTTTCAAGTAGTTCAGAAAATAATTGTGTTATATGCATGGAGGTATGTATGTGTGTCTGTATTTGTGGGTATACATACATATGCATAGCTATATGTCTAGTGTTGAATATATATACAGTATAATATGTAATATACACACAGGGAATAAAGCAAGTATGACAAAAGAGTAATGACTAGTCAATCTGGGTAAAACATACACAGGAATTCTTTATACTGTTCTTGCAAATTTTCAGTAACTTTGAA
The DNA here is from genome assembly GCA_004027295.1 of Dolichotis patagonum. Classification (NCBI taxonomy): domain Eukaryota; kingdom Metazoa; phylum Chordata; class Mammalia; order Rodentia; family Caviidae; genus Dolichotis; species Dolichotis patagonum. The sequence continues at coordinate 10,581 of PVJX010001157.1, read as the reverse complement.
GTTATTTCAACAGAAAAACTTTAGAAAATTTAGTTCTAAACATTGAACTCGTATTACTGTTATCTACAGAACTAAATTTATTATAGCACACACGCACACACCATTTCAGCCGCTTTCCACTGCTGTAGAGCTTAAAAAAATTAAGCTCTAAAGCATCACACTTAGGGACTCTGAACTCTGTCCCAACCTAAGTTTCCACCTCCTTCTTGCCTTTTCCTAAGGGACTCCTTTTGGGTCCTTCATGCGTCATCGTTTGGTTATGGTTTGTGGTGCTGGGGATTGAACCCAGAGTGTGCTGAGCTACATCCCCAACCCTTTTCTATTTTTTTTTTTAATTTTGAGACTAGGTCTTGCTAAGGTGTCCAGGCTGGCCTCGAACTGTGATATTTCTCCTCAGCCTCCCAGGTAGCTGGAGTTGCAGGCGTACCGACCTGTTCCTGGACCTCTCCTGCTTTTGCTCCTGCTGCTCTGTCTAGGAGGTCAGTCCTCCCGGCTTCTCCCCTGACCCACTGTGCTTCCTTGGAGGCTGACCTCGAGTGTCACTTCTGTATAGCTCTTCTCTGCAACCCTTGGCGCAGTCAACCCTTCCTTCTCGTGAACTAAACATTCTGGGGTCCCTCCCTCCAGATTCATCGTTGAGACCAATCCCCACGATGTGGTGGTATTTGGAAAGGGGACCTGTGGGAGGCATTAGAGTTGGATGAGCTCCTGTGGGCTCTGGGCTCAACTAGCTCTGTCTTCGTTATGAAAGAACACAGTGGAAAGATGGTCATCTACAAGCAAGCAAGAAAGGCCGTGCAGGAACAGAGCTGGACAGCACCATGACCTTCAGCATCCAACCTTCCAAAACTGAGAGAAAATACACTCCGCTCTCAGTCACCTAGTTCATGGAATTTTGTTATGGCAGCATGAGCAGACTCATTACCCACTCTGTGGACTCCCAGTACTTTGTGCAGAGATACAACAGCGGTCAGGACTGTGTATTACGTGGGATGTGGACTGAGCTTTCTCTTACCCTGGCTTTGAGTGCTGAGGGCCTCACTTAGGAGACTCAGCTCTCCATCCACAGCTCAGACCCGACCCAGGGACCACCAATCTCCACTGGCTGGATGAATGAGGCAGAATGTGAAGGTGACCACCCCAGCCATTCGTTCGTCTTACCATTTGAATGTGGATTGGCCACTACTTTGCTTGAATTTGGACAAAGGTATTTCAGCATGTGACATACTAAGGTAGTTCCTAATCAAAGAAAGACATTATATGTTGCCCTGCCTCCCTATTCCTGTATTTCCAGTGATAGATTTCAATGACCTCAAGGACTCTTAGAGAAGAATGTTCAATGATTTAATTGAAAAATGTTATTCTGAAAAGTTTTCCTTCATACATTTTATATGCACATGAGCTGTAGATAACAATGCATATTAACACTAATAGAAAAAAAATTAATGAAATACGACTCGCATTTCTTTCACACTTGCCAAGCAGGCACTATGCTGCTGAACTATCTCCCCAGCCTTGTTAATGAAATATAATTAATAAATTAATAATAACTTTTTCTATAGGTCATATAAAGTTGCATAACAGTAGGAGTATTGGTCCCTATTTACCATTATTTGAGTTCATTTTTATTAAAAAATTTTTTCCTAAATAACCCCACCCCTACTCCCTCACACATTTCAGCACACATTTCAGCAGATATGTTCCTTAGGATAAAAGTAATGACCCATGCTACAAAATGGAGAATGTGTTCAAAACTTTCCAAAGGGAAATACACACTTCCAGATGAAAACTTGGTGACATATTACAAAAATATGAACTAGTTATGTCACACATAAGTAGGTTAACTGGGAGGAAGTATCAGAAAAGGCATCAAAATGAATGTAGTCCTTAATTCTAAGTCATTTGTTAGCAATCTCTGTAAATTAGGAGATCACTTTTCCTCGCTTTCCTTGTTTTTGTTGCTTCTGTTCAGGCCCTAGAGCATTCCGTGGATAACTTTGGTAACTACCAAATCCACCACTACTCCCCTGTGTTTTTTGCAGGATCAGCTAGGTTAATTCGAAATATCCTGAGCTTAATATCCCTAGAGCTCTGTGTTAACTATGTGACAGAGGTCATTAATTTCTTTTCTTGGCTATCAGACAACCTGGCTGCTTCCACTTACTCTGTATTTGGCTAATAGGGTCTGACCTCATCCTGTGCATCGTAAGAGTTGGAAGCAAGTTGCTCCCTGGTGAGCATGACACTCGGAATTCTGGGAAGTTTTTAGGTTTGTTTTGTTTTTAAGTTTGCTTAAATCTCAGAAGGGATTTGTAAATTGTATAAACGTGTGAGGTAACGTAGACCTGGGCATGACCTTCCTTGTCTTTGTATGTTTTGAAACAAGCTATTTAGACAGAAAAAGCACTCGTTTATAATTGCGTATGAAAATAGAAGGAATGTTGGACATGAAGACTAAATGTAAAAATATTATGCTGCTGGCTTAGTACTTTAAATGAAATGGGGGCCTTTTAGTTGGAAAGATCTGAGTCCAACACATTCTTGTTTTGTGAATTATTGGTTATATTTTTAAATCAATTTATATGAAGTCATCAAGCCTCAAGTACATCTTCTGTAAAGCAATGATGAGACCTATCATTTTTTACTGTTGTTTTAAAGTGGGAAAGTATGTATAAATTGTTATATCACTTTGAGGATAGTTAACGAGTAGTAATTCTTTTAATTAATAATTTTTATTCACAAAAGGACAACATAAGAAACTGAAATTACTTAAAACATCTTATTGATATCACCTTTATTAACATTTTAATTGTATTTAGAGATGTTATCTCATTTCCTAATAATATTTTAAAACTAACTTTAAATAAATTAGAATCATCTGTTATACTGTATGACACATAGTAAGTAAACACTCAAGTACTCATCTTTTTCTGTTCTCCTCAATCTCCACACATACAACTCTCCTTTATAGGAACTTTTAACATGATCTAAAAAATAACTTTCATAGTATTTGGTCATTACATATATCGTTTGGAGCACACATATGCACACCTACATACACCACTATAAAATGAAGAGTTAATCACCCATTTTACCTATTGTCTATGATGAATCCTATTATTGCTACTCTGTATGACTTTGGGTAATGTTACGTATGAATATATTTGCCTAAGCTTAGCCTACCTCAAATCTGAAAATAGCCCAACTATAGTTGAGGTTGGAAATTTGTGAAGAAGAGGAATTTATTTTGCATCGTCCCAGAGGCTGGAAAGTCTGAGCAGGTTGGTTGTGTAGAGAGAGTGTGGTCAGTCTGTGGTTCCAAGATGGTCCCTGGATCCTGCATCCTGGTGATGCGACGGAAACTGTCTGAACCTGGTAGAGGAAGAAGGGTAAATGGGCCAACTCCCTACAGGATCTCATTCAGCCCTCATAACTCAAGAACCTCCCAAAGGCTACACCTTGCAGCTGTTCAAGGGAATAAGTTGTAATATACTTTGAGTAGACAAGAACATTCAAACCATTGCAGTCATGGATGTAAAGAAGATTCTAAAATTATCCAACTGCTCAGAATTTAATGAACATTTATTCTGGTCAAGTTTTCTGCTGAGATCTTTACAAATGCGTATAATCTTATTTAATTCCCACAAATTCGTATGGGTGAATGCTACAGCTGAGTCTTAGATTTTCAAGTGGCATCAGGCTTGGCTTTGAACCTCTTCACTTCTCTTCTCTTCTCTTCTCTTCTCTTCTTCTCTTCTTTGATCATGTCTTTTCCTTAGGTTGTTTTATCTACTCAAATGATTTTAAAATGTACTAATGAATCAGTGGTTGTCTGAAGAATGCTTTTTTTTTTTAAGTACATGAGGTTGTCTTCTTATCCAGCCATTCCTACAATCTCCACCCAGATGCCTAACAGGTTTCTAACCCTTTCTGTGTCTTCTCTGAATTCCCACCTGTATCTGCCAACTGTGTTTGTACTTGGTTTTCATTGCCTTAATCTTTGGCTCCACCTTAACGAGTTGTCCAGGAAAAAAAGTAGAACTCAGAGTGATCATTCTCTCTCTTCTCTCTTCACTCTCTTCTCCTTTTTGAATGGGTTTGTTTTTTGCATTCAGGCCACCAACAATTCCTTTTGACTCTCTTTTCAAAATACATCCCAAATCTGCACACTTCTTACCCTATTTATGACATGTATTCCAGTATAAGGCACAGTCTCGTCTGGACCAGAGACTGATCCCTGGTTCCACGATCTGCACATGACCAGAGTAGGCTTTGCAAAACAGGAAATCAGCGTGTGTGATTCTCCAGGGGCTTCCCAGGACACACAGATAAACACATACTTCTTATGGCTACAAGGTCTGTGGGTCCTGACCTGCCTGTGCCGCCAACCTCGGCCTCAGTCAGTTTCCTTCCGTCTGGATGAGTGGACTCTGAGCACTCTGCCTGCGGCTTTCGCCCGTCCTGCTCTTTCCAGCTGGAATGCTGCACCCCAGGTGTCTATGTGAGGCTTTCCCTTCGCCTCTTCATACCCTGCTCAATAGATTCCTCCCCAAAGGGTCCTCCTCCAACCGATCTGATGCAGCATCGGCCCTGCTACTTCCTTGTCCTACGTAATTCTTCACAGCATCTGTCCAAATCCAAAACTATGTCCTTTTTACATATATGCTTAATTTCTTATCATTCCATCTCTCCCACCCAAATATAAACATCTTAAAAATAGGGACTTCAGCTATCTTGTTTACTGCTATATTTCTAGGACTCAAACTAGTCAGTGAGATATAATAAAAGCAGAGTGAGATGAGAAAAAAAAAATGAGTTGCATTCCAGTTCTGAATCTGTTTGACTCCACCAGGCTGGGCTGACTGTCCATTGTAATTTTTTACTTGAAGCAATAAAACATTGGCAAAAAGCTACATGTCTATCAAAAGAGGTCTAGCAGATAAATCACGGAGTATCCATATAATACCATAAAATGCACCTATGAAAAAGAACAACAATCGTAATGTACTGTCTCTAAAATAAAATTGGAAAAAAATGTTGCAAACAGTGTGCTCCAGTCACCTCTCTTCCTGCTCTGGGCTTTTGCAGAAACTGTATTTTTGTCTGTAATGCTCTTCTCCAGGTCTCACTCAAATAGCACCTCCCAGAGTACATTTGCCAGCACAGCCCTAAGAGCATCTTCCATATGCTCTTCCTTTGTTGTTTCTTCCCTCACTGTATTTGTCTGCATGGGAGTTGTCATCATCCAAAATTACATTATATACTCATGCACAAATACCATCAAGGCAAGACCCCAGACAGTTGTGTCACTGCTGCATTCCCAGAACCCTCAACAGTGACTGGAGTAAGGATGAAACAGGCAGATCTGGGTTCCTTTTTTTTTTTTTTAATTTTATTTTAAAGAGAATAAAACAAAAGAGGGCAGTACAGAGAAGATCAGAACAGAACAACATAGGCAACACAGTACTTTACATTAAGACAACCGGACATCAACAGTAACTATCACAATATCTCTTACTCTGCTATAGTTGAGCATAGTTTCAAATACAATAATATCAAATATAACAAAATAGTATAAAGCCATGCATAGAGTGAAGGAATTACAGGGCTTTCTGAGCCAAATAACAGAAAATGATCAATGGGTACTATAATATCTCATTTTCAATAGAAAAATTTTGTTTAAACTATCACACATACTCAAATCCCAGTAAAAGACAATGTGATAGATAGAACCAATGGTAGTAGAACAATAGAAGCATGGTAGGACTTCTAAGAAGGACGATATTAAATCAGCAATAGCTGTCATAATGTTTTGTTTTCTTCAAAATAGCTGTTCATAGCATCACGCATGATATAGTCAAACAAAACAGAATAAAACCATTCCAACTGATGATTGAAAACTTTGAAAGGCTTCAAAGCTATGAGATGGGGACTCGTGCTTACCATAAAATCTTATATACTTATCAACTCTCATACTAGGGAGACTATATGGTATTTACCCTTGTGAGTTTGGTTTATTTCACTTAAGAGAATGGTCTCAAGTCGTGTCCATTTATTTATAAATATCTCAATGTAATCATTCTTTATAGCTGAGTAGTACTCCATTGTATAGCTATTCCACTTCTTGGTATGTTCCCAGAAGAACTGAAAACATCATACCACAGTGATATATATGCACCCATGTTTATAGCAGCACAATTTGTAATAGCCAGATCCTGGAAACAACCTAAGTGCCCATCAACTGAGGAACAGATCTGGGTTTCCAAATCAGCTTCTGTTGGATTCTAGAGGACATCACATCACCACAATGCTCTACACCTCATTGTTAAAAACTCAGTGTCAGGACCTCAGTGTGGTAGCCGACAGCGACCTTAGAGATCACCTAGTGCAAAGCAGAAGACTGGACTGGCTGCTCAGGACCCGGTGATATTGGGAGGTTCAGCGGGTATGCATGTGAAGGATAAGAGAATGAGTTTTTAGACTTTTTGGCTATTATATAATGTGTTGTTTATTTTTTAAAAAAGCTACTGGGTATGTTTTAAAGGTCATCAGTGAAATAGTAAGCTTTTCTATTTAGACTTTAGAGGGCTTTAGAGAAAGATAAATTGCTTAGGGTATTTAGACACAGTCACTGGCAGAACTGGCTTCCTGGAGGAGGGTGTAAGGTGGCCCTTAAAGGACAAAAGGAATTAGACAGGAAGAAGCGTTTCAGGAACGCACTGCAGGGGTAAGGAGTGGTAAGTGGGAGGGATTCAGGTGTTAGAAGGAAACCCAGAGAAGGGAAATATATGGAGGCTTAACAGAAAACCACTTGTTGTTCATAATATAGACATTGGAAACAGGAACTGGAGCACGACCCTATAAATCTGTAGACCTATCATGGAGAGACTTAGTCCCTTGAAATAGTTTTTGTTTTAAAGATAGTAACCTTTTTTTCTGTAGACAGATAATGTAAATCAAGCAGTTATGGTGGGTTATTATGGATCAAATTGTGTTTTTGAAAAAAATGTATGTTCAAGTCTTAACCTCTAGTACATTGGAGTCTCTCTTCCAGCATGGCTGTGTCCTAACAAGAAGACAGAGATACAGGGAGAATGCGGTGTGAGTGTGAGACACATGCTGGCACTATGCGGCCAGGAGCCAAGGAATGCCGGCCAACCAGCAGCTGGAAAACACAAGGAGCGATCCTGTGTTGGAAGCATGGAGCAAGTATGGCTTTGCCTACACCTTGACTTCTGACTCCTAGCCTCAGGAACTGAGACAATAAATTTCTCCACACAATTATCTTAAGCCACACCATTTGTGGCAATTTCTTTTGGTGGCCCTATGAAATTAATACATAGGCTGTGCTTTTATAGTACAATTTTGAAAGGAAGCCAGAGACACAGTAAACCATTATTTTACTTTGTAGCTGGGTCAATGAAGCAGTTGACAAATGTGTTGGAACTTTGTATATGATTTTGGTGGTTAGTAGTAATGATTGATCACATAACACCTTTAAGTGTGAGAAACTTTAAATGCATTGGACACAAATTATTTCTAAATTAACTGGAAACAGAGTTGAAGTAACTCAAATCAAAAACTGAGTGAATCACCAGCAGAATCAGAAATAGATACCTTGTCTTTGTTTTCCCATGAAAAGATCAGTCTTCAGTGGGAATTCTTCTCCTCTTTTCATGAAGCATTAACTCCCTTGTGTATATTTAATCAAATGATTTAGTTACTGCTTCCTGATAAAGAACACATTTTAACTGTTTTGGCATTAACTTCACAAACATGCATGTCACACAGTCATTTGCCTGGCCTACTAACTGACAGGTTTAGGATTCATTATCCTTATAACTTCACTAACTCATGTCTTGAATCAGAGAGAAAATTTATAGAGAACAAAATCACAAACACTCCTAGATACATAGCAAATTTCTCTGCTGTTATACATCAAGTTTCACTGTATTTATCTTTCTTTTTAAGGCTCTCAGCCACTGCCTTGATGGTTTCCTTTCTCCGTTTTTTCTTGTAGTGTAGTCTCTTATGCTAAACCACAGTTTACTGTTTAGTCTTTTTCTTTTCCGGCCTATGTGCTTTCATAACAAAGGTAAAAGGAGATATTGCTGTGTTATCATACTGCAGGACTATAAGCAGATTAAGCTATATTTTGTGAATAGTTTCTAATTGTTTTTCAGTATGTTTGTATTTATTGTGCCCCTTTCCTTTAGTCAACCTCAGATTCTTATTCTACTTAAAATTTTGTTTAGACTTCAGTGTTATGGGAACAAGTTTGAGCTCGGTCACATCATATGGGATTTAATGTTTTTAAACTGCTCAGCCAAGTTATCTTATAACTCAGACAAGTATTAGTCATTATGATAAAGGGTTAGAAAAACTTTGGGTATCTCAGAGGACATTAGCTCAGATAAAGTATTCCAATAATACATTTTCTCATAAACCAGTCTTCGATTTTTACTGATATTACACATGTAGAGCAGAGCCTGGATGGATGGATGGATGGATGTCAATGCTGACTGAATGAAGTTCAGAAATCAAATAATTTACTGACTAGGACAGGATCACAGTTGGTAATTTGTTCCGGGTGTTCATCTCCAGATCCCAACCTCTAAAGCACTGAGTTACAATGAATAAAAGCAAACAATCAATGACTTCCAAGAATCATAATTCTGGTTTCACATCATAATTATATATAGTGCTTAAAAAACCACCTGCTGTCCCTGCCTCCTTCCATTTCATGCTCTGAAGAGGTTTAATGAGTTTGGGGTCAGCACATTTTGTCCTAGAACTTCCAATTGGACTGATTTGTGTCAAAAGTGGAGAAACGGTGCTGAAAGTTTATCTCACTAAATCATTTAATTTTATGTCTTTGAATTTATTTTAAAAGGACTTAGGATTGATCCTGGAAACCAGAAGGATACTCAGGAGATGGAAGGACAAGAAACTGCTCTGACTTAGGTTCATTGTTGGATTCGTAGATATTTCTAGAAAGATTTTTCAGCTGTTAATTGAGTAGAAATGGTCTGTGGCTCATAACTAGAAACCTTACTACAAGTTGACAATAATCTAATACTAATCTTTATAATTTAAAATCAATAGTTTAACTTTCTATGCATTGTTCTACTGCCTGAGATGTATTACATGTCTTATCTGGAAGAATTTAATAACTACACTCAGAAAGAAATGATATTACTACTCTAATCTACTAGCAATGAATGTTCTCATAGCAAATGTTATCTTGAAGGTAACTATGTGATAGATATGTTGTTTTAATTGTAGTAGTCATTTATATATATGTTGGCATATAAATTATGTCACACACCTGAACTATATATGATAAAAAAGGAAATATTATCATGATTTTCATTAAAATCATAGTTGATTTCAAGAATATGCTTAACTTTCAGACATTAGTATCTCACAGTAGATGGAAATCTAAGCCTATCATGAGGCTGGATCTTAGAAACTTGTTTTTTCTTAGCTTTCCATTAATGAGCACCATGGTGCTAGATGTAAGTGACTTAAGTAAAGTATTTCTTGACAAAGCATCACCCCTCCAAGTCACGAGATAATTTTTACCATGGCGATGCAGTGGACTCGGTGCTCTGTGACTGACACTCACACTGGTTCCCGGGAGCTTGGTCCTGGCTGTGCTGTAGATGACTTCCTGATCCAACAGCCTATTATAGGAGAGAAGGTGTTTCACAGATGCCGGTGAAATTGATTCAAGATCTTCATTTTTAACGTGATTGGAGGTACCCTGATTCACTTACTTTGAGAAATCATACAAAATTATATCGATATGGATTGTCCAAGAATAAGATGCCATTTCAGGATTCAATGTGCAAGTAATTCATTAAGTTAGATGCCTGTGAGAGGAGATGGGGACACTGGGAGGACTTTTGGTGCAAGTCTGACGTAAGGGCAGGATGCAGGGTAGAGGGAAAATGATGTGTTTTAGGCTACTCTTTAGTTCCATCAGAAGTCAGGCGAGGCTGGCAGGTGGTCCTCAAGCCAATGCCACCTACTAGAAGATTCCTTTGTCTTATGGGAAGAAGATGCCTTAGTATTTCTGCTGTGCAAAGTCAATGACTGGGAGCAGGCTATGGAAAGCATGTCCTCAGTGGTTTTCAGAGCACCACAGCTGGGAACTTCAGCAAGTTCTGCTCCCTGCTCAGAATGCCTCCGAGGAATATTGAAATGCCCTCCTACTTAGAGATGTGGTTCTAGAAGTTATTTTTTTTTCTTTGTTTAAATAATTTTATTTAAAGAGGAAAAAACAAAACAAAATAAAACAGAATAAAGGGTAGCAACAATACAGTATTCCAAGGAAAAAAGGAAAAGTACAACAACAATAAAACCTAAGAAATTATTATTTGACTAATTACATACTGACTTCTTGGAAATAGTTGTTCAAATTACAAAGTTAAAACATGTAAAGTAGACATTCAAACAGTGAGACTGTTAACAGTTCTGCTCCACGATCTGACAAAAACAACAATATGGTCATCCATCTTACCCACTCAAATATACATGCAATTATATCAATAGGGTAAAATTAAACACAACAAAACG